>SFCI01000173.1:0-31987 GCA_004681135.1 Hericium alpestre | reverse complement strand
TCCGCAAGGCGCACGGCCTTCATGAGCGCGCGGGGCACCGCATGTTGCGCACGAAGCCGATGCCGACATTGTCGGTGACCGTGCCGTTGTACTTCGAGAAGCCCTGGAACACGGCCGTCGAGGCGCGGTGCAGCTCCGCGGGGTCGTAGCGCCTGATGTTGATGCCGTTGACGAGCAGCTCGCCCGCCTGGAAGTCGAAGATGCGCAGGAGCACCTTGCTCAATGTGGATTTACCTAACCCGGATCAGGTCAGAATGAGCGGGAGAAGGTCATCAGTCCTAGTGCTAATGACGCACCAGAACCGTTGTAGCCCACTAGTGCTAGCGTCTCGCCTGCGTCCAGCGAGAAATTGATGTTCCTCAATGCTGGTTCGGCGGAACCAGGATAGGTATAAGATAGATTCCTGCGTGGGCGGCATTATTACATCTGATCAACGTAAGTGAGATGTGCGGATCGTTCCATACCTGGCTTCGATTTTCATTCCGCCACGATGCGAGTCATAGCGAACCCGAAGGCCTTGCTTCGGCTTCAAAACGGGCTCTATCTCCATGGATGCGCAGAAGGCACCCATCAGGAAAATGCCTTGGACGGCCATTTGAACGGTCAAAAATAGGTTGCTGATAGTATATACGATCGACTGCACAGAGTTGCGATAGAGGGCCAAGGAGCCGAGTGACGTCGATGATCGTAGCATTAAAACGAAGGGGATCTGTGACAGCCGAGAGGATCAGCAAGCCAATCAATTGAGCATGCGCCCCGGAGAACCTACATTTTGGAGTGCGGTGATCATCTCTGTAATATTAATGAGGCCGAGAAGCTGCCAAAGACCCTGCGGGTGCGAGGGGCTCCGTGGACTATGTAGACCGAGTGCGGTCTTCCTCGCCGTCGCCCAGGTGTCAAGAATCCAAGGACCCAGACCGAAAAGCAAGACCTCGGGACGATGCGACTCACTGAAGGAGAGTTGTCGCATTTGCTCCTGCTTTTCCGCTTGTTGCATTTCCTCTTCTCCATAGTTGGGGGTGTCGAAGTGATACCGCTGGGGGGTAAAATAGGAGTGGAAGAAAGGGTATACAGAGGAGATGATGGAGAGAATTAGGGTGACTAGTGGTAGAGGGCCATAGGTTAATGAAGAGAGAACATAAATGTGAGAAGCAAGTTCGGAGATGAGCGTAAAGATGCGGACGAAGTCGAATGGCGAGAGGAGGCCAAACCCGCCCATGCCTTGAAAGGATGACACGAAGATATCAGACTCGGAGAGGAGATCACGGATGATGGGATCTGACAGCGTGGGCACATCGAGGCGCACACGCTGCTCCATTTGCTGATACTCGACGAGAAAACGTGCTAAACTTTGTACAAGGTGCTCGTTCTCGGTCCTGAAACGCATGTGTAAGTGATCGGTTACCCAGTCAAGACGAAACGAAACGCCTTACGCGAGCGAGTCAAGTATTTTTTCAGCAATTACTCTGAGAAACTCCGTGCCCAGCAGACGAAGTAAGCGCGACCAGGTAAAGTGCCCTGACGATAAAAGGGACTGAATCTAACCGCAAAGTATTTCCCAGTCAGAAGACACAAGCGATGGGTGGGCTTCGTATGACGTACCTCGTCAATGATGAGGGCATGAGAATAGCCTTTAAACACCGGGAAAATTCCTCGGATGAGGCTGATGGCAATGACGACCATGGTTCTTACTGGATGAGTATTCCAGAACAATTTCAGGAGCTGTGGTGCACAAAGAGTCGTAATTCTCTGTGCGAGCCGGAGATTCGTTCTTGTGATGGGGCGTTGGGCGCCAGGCGCGAGATAGTCCGCACTGTGGTCCGAGGTGACGCTGCGAGACGCAAGCCAGATGTCATAGAGTGAATCCTGCTGTGATGGAAGAGGGTGAGGCTTGGGTGACTCGCTGCGCACAGGACAGTCGGATGGATGCATCCAGAGGTCAGAAAACAAAAGTTGGAGGAGCAGAATTGGCGAGTTCATTATGAGGACGGGGGCTGATGTACAAGAGCCTCAAAAGCGTTGCCACGGACATTTCGACAGAGCCTATAAGAGGATGGGGCGGTCTGCGGTCCAGGCTGTGCTCGCCCTGTCAGGGAATGTTTTTGTTTCGTCGGTATGAACCTTCCCTAAGAGTCAGTAGCCAAAAAGGGCTCGATGAACCGGTCGTATGGAGTCGCTGAAGGAGACCTCCGAGACATCGATGCAATTAGTGCAAGCATGGGGATAGACGAGAAATGTTTGGTTTAATGGATGCCATTTCTCGGAAGAGGCAAGCGGGTACTGGCGTGGTGGCTCAAAGACGGGAAATAGAGGAGACGGAAAAAAAGAAGACAAAGATAGGGATTATGGGAGTGTTCTCGAGGGTCCTGTGCAACAGCCTTCAAATCTCCGGAAGCGGTGAACAAGGTAGGAGAGGTCATGCAGCCTGTACAGGTTCCTTGCTGGTGGCGCCCGTAGTCTCTTACACATTCCCTTATTCGGCCTTACGGAATCAGCAGATATTGATCTCCATGCAAGGACAGCTGCTCTTTTTTTCTGACTCTCCTCTCCTCCTCCACCTGCGGTGCTCTATATCGGCTCTGCTCCTCTAATTGTCTTTTCACAGAGTCATGTCACTCGGAGCACCAGATGACTATGAAGCAAGACTAGTAGATGGCTTACGCCGACTTGAAACCTCCGCAGGCGCAGGCGCAGCAGTTGATCAGACCGGCGACGCCTCTGGCGCCGTGTTAGATGACGATCTCGACGAGTCAACCCAGCAGGTGCATCCCCCCACAGTGGCCGCGCCTTCTGGAATTTCCGCCAGAACGGCTTCATCTTCGCTCGTGCGCGAAGGCTATGGGTTTCGCCCCTCCTCCGGAGTATCCACGCCTCTTTCACTTCATGCTGGGGGAGCTGGCAGTCCGCTTCCTGACCCGAACGGGTTGGGATGGCCAGGTGCGCTGTCAAATTTGTACGGCATTGCGCTGCGTCCTTAGCTTTCTATCTCTCTAGCAAAGTCCACTGTATCGCGTCTCAATGCAAGTCCCGCCGAGAAGGCAGCACGGGAGAAGAAGCTCGCGGGCGCAATGCGCACCGTGCTCGAATGCATAGGCGAAGATCCCGACCGCGAAGGCCTGCTCCGCACGCCGGATCGTTATGCCCAGGCATTGATGTGGATGACTAAGGGATATGAAGAACGATTGGCAGGTGCAGGCCATTATTGCATCGTTTTTAGCCCAAACTGAAAGGTAATGTCCGGTTGCAGACGTTATCAATGATGCAATTTTTGCAGAGGACCACGATGAGATGGTTATAGTTCGGGACATCGACATTTCGAGCTTGTGCGAGCACCATCTCTTGCCGTTTACCGGGAAGGTCCGCCGTTTTGCAATGTTGCCTGCCGGCCTTCTTATGAGCGTTGTTCGACAGGTCGCCATAGCGTACATCCCCAATAAGCTTGTCCTCGGCCTGTCTAAATTGGCTCGGATCGCTGAGACATTCAGCAAGCGTCTGCAAGTCCAAGAGCGTCTTACACGGCAGATAGCCATTTGCGTCCAGGAGGCCATTAAGCCTCGTGGAGTCGCTGTCGTTATGGAAGCAACGTGGGTTTTCATGCCGTCTTTCATCCGCGCGCAGTTCTCACGTCCGCTCTGTGCAATGTAGCCATATGTGCATGACAATGCGCGGCGTCCAAAAGCCGGGCTCTATAACCGTCACGTCGTGTATGCTTGGGTGCTTCCGGACGCAGCAAAAAACGCGCGAGGAATTCCTCACGCTGATCAAGCGGTAGAAGGCAATCCAATGGATCCGCGATTCAACTCGCTGCTATCTCGATTCAACTCGTCTACGATATCATCCTAATATACTGGAGAGGCGACACTATTATTATTCACATCTCACAGTTACTGTGCATCATCAACTGACAATAGCACGCTTTCTGCAGAGCGGCGCAATGGGAACGGGTTGGAGGTTACAAGGGATATAAATATGTATGAACAGAGATGAATGCTACATGCGGGAGAACACGACAATGCCTGGGAGCGTCTGACTACTCTGTGACGCGATTAATCCTTCCGACTGGGGCGAGACTTGTCTCCTGCCTGCGGATCAATAGGGAGCAGCCTCTTCGCTATGGCATGGGAAGAGGATCCTATGGAAGGATAGCGATTACGGTTTATACGTGGCCGCTTAGGAGGCAACGAAGGATCTGGGCTTCCGATGAGCGGGCTGTCGCCGGTTGCATCCCTTTCGCGGTCTGTAGCAGGGTCATTTGAGCTCAGACCTCACGAGCAATTGACGTGGAATCTCACCTGATATCGTCCGCTTTCTGCCGCCGTCACGATCTTCCTCAGGTCGATTACGTTCCACAGGAACTGGGGCATCAGAGCGGAGGGAACTCGGGGTTTGTGGCAGGCGCGGAGCTTCTCGCTCGCCTATGCGGGAGCGAAGACTGCCGCCATTAGATTCTTGAGGCGAAGGGAGCATACCGCTAGAAGGTGGCAAAGGTGGACTTTTAGATGGCTGATACGGCGCAGCGTCACGGATTGATCTGTCGCGTCCACCAGCGGCCTCAGGCTTGCCCATCCTGGGCGGTTCGTTGGCAGCCATTGCGCGCGGCGCCGAGGGGGTTGTCGCAGGGAGAGCTTTCGCTGACGCTGGCCCTTCTGGAATTCGCTTCTCGACAGGCTGTAACACTGACATGAGCAAGCAGCTCGAACATGTAATAAAGGTTGCGTACCTTGTCCGAGGGCACAGAACGCGCATCAGCGTCCGAGACATCGCGTTCCCTTCTGCGTCTGTCCGACTCGCGCGGTCGTTCGTGTTCTTTCTCAGAAGAACGACGTCCTCGCTCATCGCGATGGCTCCTCTCGCGTGAACTGCGTTTGGCAGCTCGCTCAGGCTGGAAAACAAGAGTCAGCAGGGAAACCATATTGAAAATCGAAGCACGTACGTCATCTTCCACAGGTCGTCGACGCTTCCCCAGCGCATCTTCGGTAGCTTGTGTCGAGCGATGCCTGGAGAGGTCAGGTCGACCAAGCATCGAAGGCTCGTCCGTCGGAGAAGGACCAATGCCTCGACCGAGCATGTCACGGTCTTTCCTGCTTTCGCGGTCGCGATCCTTGTCGTCTCGACGATGGCGATCGCCCCTGTCCCTGTCCCGTTCACGGTCTCTGGCGTCTCTGTCCCGGTCACGATCCCGAGGCTCCCTATCCCGCTCACGCTCACGATCCCTATCCCTCTCGCGCTCGCGCTCGCGGTCTCCATGTCTGTCGCGCCCACGCTCCTTGTCTCTCTCCCTGTCGCTCTCCCGAGTGGACGTGCGTTCTCTTCGTTCGCCCCTGTGTAAACCCATTTCCCGCCGCTCGGGCCGAAGGTCTCCTCGCTCTCCACGCTTGTCTTCCAGGCGATCTCCGTCGCCACGATCTGAGCGCGACCGGCGGCTCTCGCTGCTCGTGTTTCGTGTACCCGGGCGTGGGGAGGGCGAGCGATGACGTCCTGAAGGAGAAGGCGCCCTGGATCCGGTGGTAATATGCCGGGGCTCACTTGGCGGTGGCCGATGGATTCTCTCATCTTGATCCTCTCCTCTGCGACCGAGAGTTGACTTCGCAGTGTCCCGGAGCCCCTGCGCAGTACCGGTCTGACTTGGCGCCGAAGGCGGTGGCATAGCTGGTGGAAACTCGTGCCTCTGTGGCCGTTCCTCGGCTGCCCGGTGGCTGCGGGGAGATTGAGGTGGAGCTTTACTGGGGACATTCGTCGACACGGGGGTGTGAGGTCGAGATGTGTCCTTGGCCGGTGGAGCAGGTGGCTTCCTTGCAGGACCACCGGGTGTCTCTGGTCGAGGGATGGGCGCAATTCCAGTAGGTCTAGGGCTGGGACGAAGGGCGCTAATATCCTTAGGCTGCCTGCTATCAGCGGCCGGAGCTGTATCCACATCCATCGGTTGCGGCTTCATCTCCGGAGCTTTGCCATTTGCCGCAGGCTGTGTCGGGGTCGCTGACCTGGCATCCGTACGCACCCTTCTGACGACCTCGGGCCTTGGGATGCTAGATTCAAGATCATGAATGCGAATTCAAAAGGAGTGTGCTGTGACGTACCTGCTTATCGCCATCTTAGTGGATGGAATTTCTAAACCTGGCTTCTCAGCACCGCCATTTGTTACAAGCTGTGCACGAGGAGCGGATGGTGTCGGCGTGGACACAATCCGGGATTTATCAGTCTGAGATGCGGTCGTCGATACTGTTGACACGGTCTTAGGTTTTTCGGCTGCTGCGGGTGCCGGAGACGATGAAATTGGCCTCGGCGATGCTGTCGAAACCGAAACCGGCTTCATGCGAAAGGATCAGAAGAGAGTTTTAATTTGCAGGCAAATTTGTTTACATACCTTTGGTACCGCAGACTTCGGTGAGGCCCAGTAAGACTCCCTCTTGAGAAGACTCGCGTGATAACTGTAGAAATATACATAGTCAATAGATTACCCCCGACAGAATCTGAGTGGCACATACGCTTTCCCCAAGATCTTCAGGTCGCCACGTTTTTCTTTCTCCAGAAAAGCGATCATCACCTGGTTGAGATGCATGCCGAGCGATTCGGCCACATTTGCCAGAGGGAACACAGGGAGGATTTCCTTGAGCACAATGATGGCGTTGTAGACATGCATGAATTCGCCGGTCTGTATGCACTCCGCGAGCGACTGTAGAAAGAGAATCGAAACATTAGTAACGAGAAGTACGGTAAAACACAGCCGTTACGAACTTTGAAAAGCTTGCGATGCCATTTGCGCATAATCTGCTGGAAATTCGTCCACGACAGGACCGCAGACGGCTCCACAGTAGCGTTGTTCGAAAACTGACGCTGGAAGCCCGGCAGCCATACAGCTCTCCCCGATACCTTAACGCGGTTATCCTGCATATAAACCTGCTCGTCCTGATACCATTTGTAGAGGTCCGTGAGAATGCCCAGTAGGAAGCGACCTGTACAAATGATTAGCAATGCAAATTATTTCGCTACAGCAGTGTGCACCAACCATAGTTCCGCGCCTCATACTCGCTGCACGAAAACACGATGACTTTCGCATGCTCGCCCAGAAGCTTGTCATACACCATAAGTGTGCTGAACCCAGGAGTCCCCAGCGTATGAATAACTTTGATCATTTGAACGCAGTAATCGGCATCCATGGGTGACAAGAGGCAACGAGGCTGGATACAATGCTCGATAATCGCGGACGAAAGCACGGCAGCCTTGGTGCCTGTCAAGCAGGTCAACAAATTGCTCCAAGAAACAACTGAGATACGTACTATGACGGAACCAATGCCCTTTCTCCTTGTTCAACCGCTTGATGGTATACATGCGGGAGATCATCTGCTCTTTTAGCTCCTGCGCCAACGTATGGACGAACATGTTATAGCGCTCTCTTCGAGACCGATGCGCAAACGCGGTCTGGCGTTTCGTCCGATCTGAGGAACGATCAGCTTGAACGTATTTGGTGTCCTCTTGGCGGCTCAGAGCACGGAGATTGGCTCCTTCCTCGTCGTACTTGGAGCTTGGCGGTGCGAGATCGTACGTCGATAGTTGCCAGAACGTCATGTAGAATCCAGGGCTGCGTTGTCGTCGTCAGAAGGAGCAAGAAGATACAATAAACATGATACGTACCCAACGATGTCATAAGCTTCCTTAGGTGCGACCTTTTTCAAGTCATCAAATAAGGCCTCAATTTCCGGAACCCAAGGACTCTGCGGCGAAAACATAAGTACGAGAAAAGACGAATCAAGAATGTAAGACGCACCTCAGACTGCGGAGGTGTGGTGACAACTGTATCCTCCATCACCACGTCTTCCGAAGGCCTGAGATCTTGAGTAGCAGGCTTAGCATCCCCATTTGGATCGGACGTGGGAGGCTCTGCTGAACCAGGCGACGCTATCCGAGAGTTGGCAGCACTGGGATCGCGCTTCGCAGCAAGTGCCGCCTTCAGTCGCCTTTCGGCTTCTTCGCCAGCAATGCGCTCCTGCTCGTTCATGGCGAGGGCGGATTTCTGTTCGGAATGTGAGATATGTTTCTTGGTCGAATAGTACGGAAAGGCGTACCAGGAGGGAAGCTTGAAGAATCGGCCGCATAATCTGCATGACTATTGGTGCACAGATACCATACAGCTCGCCGAGTTCTCCAAGAGAAGGGACGATCTTTGCCGCATAGTCTTGCGCAGGGATCACAGACGGCGTGGTCAACAGCTCCAAATATTGCAGCAGCACACCATGTGTCTACCAACACCAAATCAGACCCACGTATGCGATAGAAAAAGCCAGTGATACTTACCGTATCGTACAAGCTCGCGATCGATTTGAGATGGGCGTCCTGCGTCTGGTACACCGCCGACTGGCGCTGCTGCGCCACCTGGATAAGCAGCGGCAGCGCAAGCGACGAATCAAGCAGCGCCTTACCGAGCCTCTGCGGGCCCTTGAACACCTCCGCGGGATCGAGGCGCGCGCCGCGCGTTACGGATGCGACCGCCTCGATGCGCAGCGTTGGGCCGCCGGCCATCGCGGTGACCTGCGCGTCGGAGAGGCTCGGAAGCGGCTCGATGCCGGCGAGTTTCCAGATCAGCTCGCGCAGGACGACGATCTCCGTCGTTTGGTTGTTGTACAGCTGGTGCACGATGTACTTGAGGAGAGGCGTGATGTCGGCGCTGTACCGCCGGAAAAGCATACCGGTGAAGGACGCAAGGCCTGTGAAGAGGACGAAGATGAGAATGTATGAGATGTATGAGGTGGAGTAGATACGCACTCTGCAACCAGTCAGAAGTATTTACTCCATCGTCCTTAACCCTGGCCTTGTTGGGATTGGACAAGGCCTCCAGGATAATGTACACCAAGACGTCAAAGCCCATGTTCGTCACATACTTCAGCGCCTGGATGACGACTCCCGCCAGATTGTCGTATGCCATGATCTGGTTCACCGCGTTCCGGAAAAAGATGCATGGGTTGCTATGCGCAAGCTTCGCAACCGTCCCCGAGAGCGTATCAATCGTGTTGTGCGACAGGCGCCGCATGATACCCTTCGACTCCCGGTCGGCTTGCACAGCGACGACACGCAGCTCCGGGTGGCTTTGGTAGGTGCGCGTCTTCCACTCGCCATACAGGCGCCAGCGGACCGTAGTCTCGAATTGCCGGATGATGTGCCAAATCTCAACGGTGCAGACGGCGTTGCCGCGGATGAGCGGGAGCGCGGGCAGGAGGTAGACACGCAAGACTTTGAACCAGAATTGGCGAACGGGGTGGTCAGGCTCGAGTGTGCCCAGAGGTCGCTTGTTGCCATCTTTTGTCTCAGCCTGGAGTTGTGGGATATTTAGTTTATAAAGCAAATGATGGTACGAATGCATACGTACAGAAGATTGAATATGGAGCCTTCCTAACCTCAAGAACTTCGTGAGGAAAATGGCTTCCCTCGACACATGCAAACCAATGAATGCCATCAAAGGTTCCACCACATCCACAAGATCGTTCAGCTTCACACACACTGGCACCCTATCGGCCCAGCATGGGAAGAAATATACAAAGTCCACGGTGCTCGTGCTTGGCGGTGTAGGCGCCCAGAGAGTCAGCCCGGGCTTGCGAGTAGGGACCTGTATAAGGCCAGTCGCGCTGTAGCGTGGACGAGGCTGCATATATGACGGCTTGCGCTCCTTCGTGACGAGATGCGAGTCGTACAACGGCGCGATAGCGTGCTTCACAGCGCGGATGATGAGATCTGCGACCTCGGGATGCGCATCCACCAGCCAGCGGAAACGCGAGAGGAGTGCGAAGGCAGGGCGCAGCGCACCGACGGAGAGCAGCGCGATGAGAACGCCAAGCTTCTGGTTAGGAGGCTGCTTTGGTTCGGGGGCAGCAGCGGCAGGCTTTGGCTCGGACACTGTAGACGGACGAGATTTGTTGTTACGGGAGTCAGACGACTCGAGCGGCGCGGCCATGGCAAGCTGGCTGATCTTCGCATTTGCGATTCGAGTATCGACAGAGGCGAGGTATGCCTTGTGCTCCTTCTCTTCCATGTCTTCATCGGTTGGCGTGATGTGAGGATAGAGGTCTTCCAAAGTGATGAACCCCTCCCGGATAAGAAGCGCTGCCGTCAAATAAAGGTGCCGCGGCGTTGTCTCCGTCACTTCCGGTGACTGCATCGACTTGAATAATGGTTTTCACAAGAATGTATGCGCGGTGGGCCTACCTGATAATGGCGGAACTTGAAGCCTAGGACTTGCGCCATGACTCGAGGATCATTGGACTTCGCGGTTCGCTGCTGACCGGCAGTATCCTCCGCCTCCGCGATCGCCAACACCTCGTCAATGCTTTTCCCCTTGAACGGGCTCTTCTCCGAGCGACGAACTCCCAGTCTCCTTCGGCTTCGGCTCCGGCCCCTCCCAGTCCCATGACGTCCGATTGTAATCACCCTTCCACGGCGACATACCCAGGAGCACGATGAAGAAACTCCAGTGCGTCGTGAGGTGGACAGAGAACACATCGAGGATGACGTCGAGAGCTCTGTTCGGATCCAGATCGAAGTACCCAATCAGACTGACCACGCGCTCCCAGACAGGCCGGACGCGTGCCGCCACAACTTCGAACGACTCGGTGGGTCGTCCTGTCGCCATAGAGTGGGGGGGCGGGAGCGAGCTGGTGACTTCGGTAATCAACTTGGAATAGCCCTCGGACTGCTCGCGGAGAAGGTTGAACTTGTTCTGCTTGTAGCTAGATGGAATATGAATGAGCGGCCTGTGGGAGTATTACTGACCAGAGCACGCACAATAGGCCTGTTCTCGTTCGAATTTCTTTCCTGTCGAAAGAAGGCTTGTCTGTGACGAGGCCGGCATTGGCTATAAGCACAATATCCAAGCGCTCCCTACAGACTCCCGGATCGAGGATACCAGCACTCTGAAAGGACACACCATGTCAGCATAATTGTTGCAAACCACGTTAGCTGGATATAGCATACCAGAAGCTGCTTCGCAATATCCACCAAAACATCCTTGTCCTTCTCCGCATTCTTTTTCACTGTCGTCACTCCCGACGCGTCGCCCTCCCCGCCCGCAGCCTCAGAAGCTGCAGCCGCCGCACTTTTGACATCGACGAGGATCTCGTCGAGCTGTGAGTCCATCGCCCAGATGGTGTCCACAAGCGTCTCTCCTATTGCCTGTGCGCTCGCAGGCGCAGGCGACGCATCGTGTGACGAGGACGGGAGTGCCTGCAGCGTGGACTGCACGAATGAGACGAACGCGGACGGGCTGAGCGGATCCTGGGCCTTCCATGAGGAGAGCGTCGCAGTGAGAAGCGTGTGGTAAGCAGTGGCCAGGGCGTCCGCCGACTTCGCGTCGGACGGGTTCGAGTGCAGAGGCGCCAAAAATTGGCGGCTTTTGGAGGTTGAGCGAGGTCGCAAGCTGAGAGAAGAGTGTGCTCACCATTGCTCTTCACCACCGCTGCTCCATGTCGCTAGGAATCCGCGCAGTTTCGTGATTATATCCATCTATAGTCGGATGCTCTTGTTCTACGGCCGAAGGTATGTCGACTCCGAACGAGATAGCGTCCTGGGGTGAGAAAAGAAGAAAGAAACAAGAAGCAGGAAATGTCGTGTCGTGAAGCGTATGCGACAGGGAGATGGAGGAATACAAGGAAGAGAGGATGGAGGAGAGCACCGAGCACGGTGCAGACAAGACACTGGAGCTCCCGCCACAACGCTCTCGGGACGCTTTGGGACTCCGACCTTGCTTACGTGTACATGCCTTTTGTGTCGACCATCCCGATGTCGGCACCGACTCGAGGACGAGGACGAGGACGAGCTCAATGCTGCTCGAACGCTCAACAAAACCATGGACCCCTTCTCCCGTGCGATTCCGTATGCGATCCAGGAGAACGCCTGTGCAACGGCATCTTTTATTAGTCATCGATGCCAGCATGCCCTTCCACTCACATACCACAGTTACTGACAAATATCTACACGTCTCGCTCAGACGCTGCAGGGTCAATGGGTTAGCAGCATGCAGTATCCAACGCTCACTGCTTGGCCAGTTAAAATAACGATGGCGCCAACCGCCTATCGCCCCCGGAGGTCTTACCCAGTTTGTGGTCGCGGCGTTTCTCGTGACCTCTATACATGCGGCATCGTTGGACCTCCTGGTCATCCGCCTATCTTCGTTAAAGGCCCCATCTCATGCGCTCATACCCCATAGTTAAACCCGCTTTCCAAGCCAGGCCATCCGCGTCCAAAATTCCATCCCCCAGTCCAATCTTAGTGAACTCACTCCACAGGACGTCGCTGACTGATCATGTTCCATTGTTCAGTGTCAAATTGACGTGACATCCATTTCAGATCCTTGGCTTTGACCAGTGCCACGAGGCAAATATGCCGTTGTCGAGGCAGCGAGGGGCGGCGTCGAGCCTCCGTCCTGTGCGCGCTTGTTCGTTGGCGGGCCATTTCTGTTCACCCGACGCGCCATCATCGTACAATGCCTGCAAGCTCCACCTCATCAAATATCAACAAATTGCTGGTCTTGGCTGCGCACTTGAGCATTTCCATCTTCTTTTGTTTCAGATCACCGGCTCCCGAGAGTCTCAACTACCTTTGGGCTTCTTATTTACAAGGCTCCTCGGCAAATTTGGGTGCGTGATGCGACATTTGATACATTGCAAATCTGCTGCTCATGCGGCCAGCATAAAACGAGCCATGGTACGTCCGTACTCCCCTGCTCCTCTGTCCTTCGCAGCTCTCCGGCGCGCTCTTCCCGCTGTTTCGAGCCGCAAGTGTATTCCTCCCCCGCACCAGTCACGAGATGCAGTCTTGGATCACACTTGGTCTCGCAGTTGCGTGTGGCTTTAGCGCCGTCTCCGCCGCGCCCGCCGTCGCAGACGGGTTCGGCGAGAGCGAAATCGCGCTCGTCAAGAAAAATGCGCAGACCATTTCAACACACAGGTGCGGCGCGGTCTTGCTGCATCTCATCCATGGCGCTGACGGCCTAACCTGCCGCAGCTGGGAGCTCGGTACGCTCGCGGAGGCCCTGACCGAGCTCGAGTCCCCCCGACTCTCCGTCTTCAGTGCGCACTCCATCCCGCCGCCCGCACATCTCAAGCCCGGTGAAGCCTCGGATGTGCTCAATTTGGCCGCGAAGTGCGTCCGCCTCATTTCGGGTTGGTTATCACCGTCGGCTCACCGGCTATTCTATTTTCAACAGCATCGTCGCGAACAAAACACCGAGCTCAGGCCCGCTCATTGATGGCGATGGCGCCGCGGGCGACCCCGCCAGTACGTATATCGCTCGCTTCCGATGCGCGCCTCCCGTGCTGATGTCGATATTTATTGCGCCCTAGGCTTAGGCGCCGCGGTGCTGCTGCGCAACTGGACCCGCGAGGACCTGAGCGACCTGAGCTTCGCGCAAGCGGCGACAGGCCAGCTTAAGTACCTCCTCGATGTGGTCCCGCGCGTCGAGAGCGGCCCCGCGAAGGGCGCGATCTCGCAGCGCGACCCGAACGAGCCGGTGCAGCTGTGGTGAATTGTCCCCTTGTTTTCTGCTTCGCGTGTGGTGCTGACGGGCGCAGGGCGGACTACGTGTATATGGTGCCCCCGTTCATCGCGTACTACGGCGCACTGGAGGGTGGCGACAATGGGAAGGCCAACCTCGCGGAAGCGTACAACCAGTGCCGCACGTACCGCGCTGCGCTTTTTGACGGGAACGTGAGTCTGTGGAGACATATCACGCTCGGAGACTTCCAAGACAACAACCACTGGGGGGACAGGTGCGTTCCTCATACTACCATCGTTATAGGCCGGGAATGCTGATAATAGAATTGCACGCAGGCAACGCCTGGGCTGCCGCGGGCATGATGCGCGTCCTGACCACCATCGCCAACTCGCCGTTCAACAACGCCATGCAGAAGGAGCAGTCCGACCTGAAGGCCTGGATTAACGAGATCTTCACCGGCGCGTGGGCATGTCAGAAGGACAAGGGCGAGCTGTACAACTACATCGACCAGGACAGCTCCTTCCCTGACTCGTCGTCGACCGCGCTGCTCGCCGCGACCACGTTCCGCTACATCAGCCTCACGCAGGACTACACGCACATCGTCCCGGCGACCCGCGCGCTCGGGTGGGTGCGCAAGAACGTGGACAAGGACGGCTGGCTGCTGAACACGGTCGACCCCGAGTCGTTTAGCACGCCGAGCGGAACGGGCACGCACAGTCCCGAGGGCCAGTCGTTCGTGCTGCTGCTTCACAGTGCGTGGAAGGCATTCCATGGCCTGTGAGCGTCTGTCCCCTCTTGGACTGCACGTCGTGCGTTATCTGTTCTGCATTAGAGACAGTGAGCATCATTGTCAATCATTATACCTACCTACACTACAAACGTGTGGCCACACATTCTTTATACATACTTGATCATTATTGCGGGAACGTTGGAACCCGAGTATTTATCTATTTATTGGCATGTACTGTACTTATCTATCTGACGATCCAGTACGCCATCCTCCGACTCGAATGAGATTTTTTTGAATCCCAGTCAGGCGCCCCTAGGCTATGCTCCGTCATGGTCAACGCAATGTTACTCTCCCACCATGACATGGCTCAGCTGAAGAAGATCAACATCAGTGCATTGATGCGGGCTCTGCATTCAGAGCATAGCAATGTCCGTCCTCGATCAGTGATGCAACATATGTCGGGTCACTAACGGGTCACAGCGACTGCATTGAACATTCCGTGGATTGATCGCTGCCCTCGGATCCCTGTAGTTATAGTGCATTCACTTTGCGGACCAGATCGTCACGTCTAGCACAGACGACGTCGCCGCAATATTGCGCATACTATTACCTTCCGTGGGCGTCAGAAGCAAATCTGTATCATGATTCGAGCAGGTTCTCGGCATGATATGACGACAAGATGATGCCAGGGTCGATTAACTATTTAGAGCTTGCGCGAGAGCTCTCTGGGGTCAAAACGCATTGCTCGAGGAGGGGGCGCAGTCTTCGCTGTGCGGTGGCGGTTGTCGCCGACGGCGACGACGAGCTCGAAAAGCAAGGGCACGATCGGGCCTCGGCGCAACGGGATAGCGCCCGTGGGGGAACCCGGCGCCTCTGCGGTTACCCTAGAAAGTAGGTTCTCGGCTTACGTGAGCCGGCTAAGGGATGGAAGTTGACATACAGCGACATACAACAGACCAACCTACGACTCCGAGTCCCCCATCCCCTTCTTCGTCGTTCTCCCCGCCCCACACGTCGTCGTCCTCGTCGTGCACAACGTCGAGTGCCCCGGCCTCGCCGTTCTCACCCTGCGTCCTCCCCTGACACTCCGCTGAGCTCGGTCCTGCGGGGTCGCCTTGGTAGCAAGTACAACAACTATGTTGGCCGTCCTAATCGCGACGCTGGTTACTGCCTTGTGCCTCCTCTCCCTCCGCATCCCCTTCGTGTGGATGTCGCTCATGGCCATCGACGACCCGTCCGATGCGCACGAGCTCGGCATGGCTCTCGTCGCCTCTCGTGTGTACCCCGCGCCGCACCCCTCGTCATTGCCCTCACCGGGCGCCGTCTTTCCCACAGGCAACCCCTTCCGCGAACAGGGCCCCCCCGCCTGCATGGCGAAGCTTATCATGCTCAGACATAAGGTGCGCTTCTCGTGCGTCATCGCGCCGCTTCCGCCGACCAATCCCCGCAGCTCAACAACCAGACCAATTCGCGCAAGCGACGCGTGAGCCCGCCCGCGCGCCAGAACCCNCGCACTTTCGTCCTCCCCCAGGCGCGTCAGCGTCCAAACACCGCGTGGATCCGTATGCCCAAAAGCACGTACGGACGACTGCAGTGATCCCTGTCCCGCACAGCACATACCTGCGCCACGCTTGCACCTGACCCAAGGGCCGCCGCTATAAGCAATTGCTATCCCCCATCGATCTCACGCCTGCGCTACCACGACCACGCCCCCTCATAACCTTATCATAAACCCCGACACCGCCCACCCACGACGCATACGACCTTCGCCATTCGCTCCTGCTATTTATGTTATACCCAACCTTATCCCCCCACCCTATTTCGATTGTGTTGTTTTTGCGCTGGGAAGTCCGTTTTGAAAGTGTACGAGGCTCGACGGGAGGGGGGCTAGAGCGAGAAGAGAAGCGCCCATGAAGACGATACAAGACAATTTATCACTCGTTCGAGACTATTCCTGCTTACATGTTCGCTGTTTCGCTTTCTCAGACTCTTCCTTGTTTGTTTTGGCTGGTTGACAGGCAGTGGGGAGACACTGCTTGGACTTTGGTTGGCGTTGCTTCGAGGTCTTCACGATTGTCACGATGGCGAGACATCATTTGCTGTAGTAGATACCCGAAGTACTGTACAAGGGGAAACTATGTACAGACTCCGTCATATGTGTGAATAGGACAAGAACTGCATGGGTCGTGAAGAGTAGGTATGGTATGAACAGTGTACATGCAGAGTCCGAGAGCATTATGGCGGGTACAAGCGACTAAACAAGAACGAACAGCGACGAAACGGGAAGATATGAAAGACGTGATGATGCATGACGAGAACCGTCCACGAATGCACCAACCCAGAGAACACCACAGCGTTCTGGCACCTCGCACCGGTACGTTTCCCTCAATTCGCAAACTTCCCCCGCCGTTCCGCCACCACCGCCAGCGCGCTCGCCGCCTTTCCCAGCTTGCGCCCGCCACTTCCATATCCTCTGCGCCCGCACGCTCAGCGNGNCGCGCGNTGATGGTGCTTTAACGTTAAGCGCCTGCACCCGCGCCGGCTCGATATCACTTTGATTAGAATTTTTTTAAAACCTCTGTAACTAGTTACAACAAAGATAATATAAAAGGATTTAATTTATATTCTGATCTGACTTTGGTCTGACTTATATCATATCTATACTCTGGATAATGGGTATAGTTGCCAGATATCTCACAGATGCCATAGCATATAACTTACACTTACAAGGTAATATAGGTGGCATAGGCTACATAGGATCTATAGCAAGTAGAACAAGTCCATAGCCTTCATAGCTGTGCTGACTAGCTATGTAGGCCTATATAAATGGCATATAAGGCTATATAGTGTACCATTTTGATTGTAGGCTTATGGAGGTTGAGCTATAACTGAAAATTTAGTAGGCTTATGCATAGATGTGACCTGTGATCAAGAAAAAATGAGGCTCATTTTGCATTAGGCTCATAGTTTGGCTACAATATTATACCTATTGAAGTTATTGTATAAGATGATTTTTAGACTCATTATGATGGATTTTTATATATATACAAAGACTTGGTGTAAAAAAATACAGGTCTTTTTGATCTTTTGTACTCACTGTATCTAAATAATGTATATAACAATGAAGAATGTACATATGAATTTACAGATACAAAAAAAAATAGTTTTTAGCTATGACCTTTTAGGCTCATGAGCCTATATGAGCTATGACTAAAGTGCAATTTGGTGTAGCTCAGAGATTGCTGTGATCTGTGATGTGAGCCTACAATCAAAATGGTACAGTAGTCTATATACAGTGGAGTGCAAAAAGAATGCACAACCCTCTACTGTAGTCTGTCTCATATTTCTCGATGTTTTGCTTATAAATCATAATTTAAATGATTCTACAATTATCATCTGCATCTCCTCTATCATATTCAATAGGAGTTGGAAACAAACCACAAAAAAATGCATGCTACAGAAGTGTGCAAAGTTGATCAATTTAGATGATAAATTGTGATTTTTGTTCTTCAATGAGGAGATAGTGAATTGCTCCAAAAATATTTGAGAACACTCTTGGAGATTCTAAGAGCACACGATAATTGTTTGAAGTTATTTTACTAAGCTCAATTTTCAGCAATTTCTTCTGCAAAGTGGTTATTTTTGCTGTTTTGTATAAGGACTGATATAGATTGATGTGCTATAATGTAATGCCTGTGCCAAAAGAGTGCAATGTCAGGCTTAGCTTGACATCTGGCACATGGTATATATACACTGCCAAGTCATGAAAGACCAAATCATAACATTTTGTGTGCAAAATAGTGTTGTTTGAAAAAAAGTGGCCACTTTGTAGAAGGAATTGCAGACAGTTGAGCTAACAGTTGAGCTAAGTAAAATAACTTCAAACAATTATCATGTGCTCTTAGGATCTCCAAGAGTGTTCTCAAATATTTTTGGAGCAATTCACTATCTCCTCATTGAAGAACAAAAATCACAATTTGTCATCTAAATTGATCAACTTTGCACACTTCTGTAGCATGCATTTTTCTGTGGTTTGTTTCCAACTCCTATTGAGTATGATAGAGGAGATGCAGATGATAATTGTAGAATCATTTAAATTATGATTTATAAGCAGAATATCGAGAAATATGAGACAGACTACAGTAGAGGGTTGTGCATTCTTTTTGCACTCCACTGTACAATGTAAGCAAATCCACCCCATTCACTTCTGCTCACAGTCGACAACGATGTGCAGGGGTCGGATTGGAAGAATGGCTGTACAAGACAACGTTTCCATTTGAGGGTGGCACAGACGGCGAGCACACCGAACTTGTGTTTGAGGGTCTCGATACCTTCGCGGATGTCTACCTAGTGAGTGAGAGTGCGGTATTCTTTATTGGGGTCCATGCTTTAACACATAACCCCAGAACGGCGAGAGCATCCTCGCAGCAGACAACCAGTTTCGTACATGGATTGTGCGAGATTTCCGCTGCCCTCTTTGAAGAGATCCTCATGTGTTTGACAGGTGTCCTTGACATTCGATCAACTGAAGGCAGAGAACGTGCTCCTGCTGCACTTCAAGTCCGCGTCCAAGATTGCCAAGGAACTCGAGGCGAAGTATGGCCGCATGCGGGCCGGCTCGACCAACCTCGGCGACCCAAGCCGTGTATATGTGCGCAAAGCGCAATACGATTGGCGGTGTGATCCAATTGATTTCTACATGCCTTAGTGACTTGAATCTTACGATGAACCATATAGCTGGGACTGGGTGAGATCCAACGTCTATTTGGCTATGGTCGCATATAAACATACTATGTCTGTAGGGCTCTGTGTAAAAGTCCCCACGGAGTTTCTCACGTGTTTGAAACATAACGTGTTTTTAAACACCGGTTTAAAACACAGTTTCTAACTATTATAATGTATTATGTACATGATGTAGCTAATCCATGACGAAATCAATTGCACTAGGGTCAAATTTCTTCTTCTGAAATTTGGTAAGTTATCAGCTCTCTTCTGTACCCGAGGAGCATGTAGCTCCTTGTCTGCAGGCGTCACGCCCAAAATAGGATTTTTGAGTAGATGTTTGAGCGAGGACAGCTCATCTCGGACAGAAGGGATTAGAAAATTAGAAAGAGTGGCCATGGGAAATGAATGTGGTAGCAGTAAAATGAGGGAACACCCTAACGACGACAAACGGTACAATATCTGCTAGTTTCTGAATATACTCTGCACTTACCCGTCTCTGAATCTCGTGAATGAACTCCATGTTGAGGGCCCCGACAGTGCCGTGCCCTTCCCCGATGCTCCCTGACAGTATTACATAATGAACCCTCAACAATGTTTTAAACACTTCAAAATAGGGTACCCTCGGTCACGGAGTGTTTATAACGTGTTTATAACCTGCAGTTAGAAACTCAGTTAGAAACAAATGCTTGTACACAGAACCCTAGTTGTCATCGCCATGTTTCGTTGCTGTGGCAATGGGGTGCGACGTTGTTCCCTGGCCTCCCGCGCTGTCACATCCCCTCAATGAACCCCGCACGTCCTCAACAGGATTGTGCGGGTCTGCCACCTCACCAGCCCCGTGCATCACCACCTTCCCACCATCGACAATGCACTCGTGGCCATGATGCATGGCTGTGCGCATACGGCCACACATACTCGTGGATGGCCTCGCCAGCGTGCATGGCCATGCATGGTCGCAAGCCCGTATGAGGTGTCAGCTATGCATGCACCACCAAATCTCCGTGGATGTGGCATGTGGGAACTTTTTTTGCTGTAGCAAAAGACTTCCCATGGGTGTTGAATGCTGTGGTGCAGAGAGATATATGATTTAATTGTACCCTTGTGAATAAGATTCAGATAATACAAGAAGACCTGGCTATAGTGTGAGCCACAATGCAGAAAATATGAATCTTTGAACTTCATAACTTGGTATGTGTGTATGCAGCCTTGGCCTCTAAAATACACAAATCCTGTCAGCTACACAAGCTACAGTAGAGCCCTCTCTGACACATGTAACACTGAGTCACAATAAGTACCTGAACACCGGCTATCATATTCAACTGGTTATCTATTTGTAGCACAGGCACTGATACCGTAGCTTAACGTAACATCATCCTGGCTATCAATCAAAAAACACTTTTTTCCTGATGTACAAAATTTAAGAGGAAATAAAAAATATTTTTGGGAGAAATTTTTTTGTCCCATGGCATTGTAATTATGTGTTGTAAGGCACTTTTGAGCATCTCTTGAAGTTCTTGGCCAGGATTTGGAGCCATACAAGGGTGTACAAAGATCAACAAGCCTATTATTTTAGGCTCGGTCATGGGTCACATGGGCCGGCAAGCCTGATGACCCAAACGAGCCTATGAACATTTCGGTCATGCTCAGACCCCCGTGAGCCTATGACTGAAATGGTACAGTAGTAGCCTGGCATTTACCCATTTTGACTGTCCAAAATCATGGCCCTCTAGGAATGACCATAAATTATGAAAAATTTACAGGGTAAATTTACATTGGGTAAAATTACCCTGCCACTCTTCGGCCACCCTAAGTGACAGGGAGCCTATAAGTACTGGAACGACAATGGAAAAAGAACAATAGACACCATAATGGGTCGAACAATAGAGTGAAAACAATGGTGACCAAATGGAGAACAATGGGAGAGAGAACAATAGGGTGTCTCAAAGGAGAACAATGGCATGGGTGAAGGATAGCCCCAGGTCATGTGAGGAAGTGAACATGTGATGGGACAGCTGGAGCACATGACTGATGTGATGCCTTGATGGCAGAGAAGAAGGCAGAGAGAAATGGAGTGATCCGTGACAAAGGCAGAAAGAAATGGAGTAATCTGTGATATAGGTCACATGCTGTATTGTGTCCTGGGACACAATGTTAGTCAGCACCCTTGCCAACCATCATGTTCTATTGACGCTAAGCTCATATTTGTCCTGCTAGCCATATTTACAGTTAAATTTGAACATTCTGAGATGTCCCCCACCAACTTGCTGCAACTTGCTGCAGATGCGATGACCCTCACAGGGTGTATTGTTCATACCAGCATGGCTCAAAAAGTGTGTCAGCATGAAATTTGTACTGGTGTCATCATCACAAGACCATTGCATAAAATCACGAAGTGATCACAGGTCACAAAGATCTCTTCTCAGCAAAAAATGATCAAAACAGTACAGTACTCTTATTTGTAATATCAATTCTCAATTACTTGACAGACATATAATATGTCACATATTCAGTGAATATACCACAATAGTACTAAATACAAGAAAAAACTGACACACTTGAGGCAGATGTGTAGAAGACAAAGTTAACAATCAAGAGATAGCAATATCAAATGCTTTTATCCATAAAAGAAGGCTCATCTTCTTCCTGAACCAGTTGACCATTTCTCCTGCCCTCAACCTGTGCCATACTATCCATTGTATCTAGGCTATGATGTACTCCAGATGCCTTTGAATAGATTGGAGGATGTGATCCATATGATGAGTTCTGTACAGACAGCTGAGGATCTGATCGATGAGCTGGTTGCATCATATATGTGGTGTGATAAGGCTGAGCATATGGTGTGAGGAATGTTGGAGGATAATAATGAGACTGTGGTTGGCCATAGGATACAGAATCATCCTCATGTGCAGGGGTTTGATGATGTGGGGGTGGAACAGGAGCCAAATAAAACTGTGGATAATAGGCAGGTGCCTCGCCAGGCTTGGAGATTGAAGCAGCATACTGGCTGTAGTACGGGGTTGGATAGGCCATCTGCCCCATGAATGGGATAGGAGGTACACCAACCGGTGGTATACTCGGGGGCACACCAATACCCGTGGGCACTGTACTGTCAAGCTGCTGCTCAACATTACTGTCTGCACGATCAGCAGAAAGGAAAAGGCTGTCAATGTACGTGTGGGAGCGTCACGAAAAGGCAGAAGACATAATAATTCTCATAAGAAAGGAGGTGACTTACTTTTTCCATCGCGCTTCTTGTAAGGCCCTCTTTTGATCCCCTTCTTTCTTTCTTTACGTTGGGAATCAATACACTCCTCCCCTATGCCGTATTTAACACAGCGCAGGCATGGGCGGGCATCATCGCACTTCTTGCATGCCTTCTGGCAATTGGTGCAAGCGTTCTTGACTTGCCTTCGCTTAGAACGGATCTGAGGGGCAGTGGACATCAGACCCGGTGCGAAAGGGTACATGTGCATGGGCATGTTAGAATATGACACGGAGTGAATAGACATCTGTGGTTGGGCAGAGTCGGCTGGCGAGTCGTCTTGTTGAGGTTCGTCC
This sequence comes from Hericium alpestre, assembly GCA_004681135.1. Taxonomy (NCBI): domain Eukaryota; kingdom Fungi; phylum Basidiomycota; class Agaricomycetes; order Russulales; family Hericiaceae; genus Hericium; species Hericium alpestre. The sequence goes on along the minus strand of SFCI01000173.1, from coordinate 9,497 downwards.
TCGGCCTCGCCTGGTTGGTCGTGGTCGGAGGCCATCTCGGCCCGGGGTGAGTGGAGAAGTGGCACGAGAGGAACCGAAAGGAGACCGAAAGGAGGGCAGGTGGATATAAGGGACACGTGTTATCCTGATAGACGTCGAAGGTGGCAAGCACTGCCAGGGCGAGTGAGACGAGTGGATGGTACACAGTGGAATGATTGGCGAAGCCATTTCAGAAGGAATCCGAGAGCGCACGAACAGGTGAGAGGGTGACTAGAAAGTAGTCGGGATGACTTACCGATCAATCCCAAGATGTCGCACGTGGGGAACGAAGAAGCAGGGGAGGGAGCGTAAAAGTCGTGCACGGAACTGTAACTAATCCTACTGTTACAATCAATGCGGGGATGAATATTGGATATCGGTGCCACAGACGGCGGGGCTAAGGGATTCGGGAAGCCAGAGAGCACGCGGTGTTTGGCGGGGCTGAGTCAACAAGCAGGCTGGCAGCGTCAGAGCCTGCGGCAAAACGCAACCAAACAAGGAAACGAGCATGGCAAGGGCAATCGCAATAGACGTCAACGAGGGAGACTGGATTCATTGGATCCAGGAGCCTCCCCACCGTCGTCGTTCATCCTCGTCTTTGGCATACCTTGCCGAGTGTGCTCCGTGCATTTCCCTTACTTCTACCCTCCGACCACCTCCATTACTTTATCTCCGTATCCTTAGGACTCGTGTCTCGTGTCTCGTCGCGACGGCTACTGGCTATGTCCCTTTCCCTCTCTTCCTCACGTTCGCCTCAAAGCCAAGTACTTCCCGAAGCAAAAGAACGACCCACCAACCTTGTTGATTCCCTAGACGCTATTGCCTATGTCGACGACCCTCTTGCCATCAATCTGCCTCCCCAATCTGTGCAGCAGCCAACGGTTCGAGTGCATCCTCGATTCGTGCCCATGTAATCTAATTCCAGTTTATTTTAGCTGGCGGCTGTCTCTACATCCCGGGAATCTAGCACGATCGAATATGGGCTTTCACCGTCCCGCCCGGCCTCCACCACGTCGTCACTAGATCCCTATTATTTCGGCACCCACTCTCCTTCGAATCACTCTCACCATCTTCCCTTTCCAGAGGTCGCGACCCGGCTGCCTACATCTGGCGCACGCTCTACGGATGCATCAACAACTCCAGTACGAGATGCCGCATCTATTGATCGAACGGGTCTCTATGGTCTCGGCGAGCTTGCCACGCCGCGGTGGACACGTCTCGAACGAAACATCGGCGCGGATTCTACAATTCATGACACCTTCGATGGGCCAGAGAATGAGATGGAGACGGTTTCTCAGAGAGACATGGATGAACCCGATAGTCCATGGACCATCGAGGCTGTTGATGACGATTCGGACGAACAGCATGAGGTATAATCCCCGCATTGTTTCATGAAGGAAACTTGCTTATTCGAGTGTCCTGTAGCACCAACATATCAAGCCGATTGAGAGGTCGCCAAGCTCCAATCAGCCTGGACCCGAGGAGAGCGGGGGCGAGGAAATTGTCTATCCCAGGCAAGCGGGAATCGAGTCATCGCCGACTGCTTTTGTCGCCAATACGCATAGGGTGAAAAAGCATACCTCTGATGAACTCACATTTGATCAAAGTCGTGGGTTTCAATGGAGGCAACAACCTAGGCCCTTTGAGAAAGTCAAGGAGGAGCAAAGGTCTACTCGAAAGCATCATAGTCTTGGAGTTGGCCTATCCACGTCTGCACCTTCTCATCGCTCACCGGAGCACCGTGAAGGCAGTGGTTCCGCCGGCCTCACGTCGTTTCAGCTGGATCAAGATACCCATCCTATGTATATGACACCGGCGAGTCGTGGTGAGAAACACTCGCCTCATCGCGCTCTTCACGCCGGTTTCTCTCATCTTCCTCCGTCACCTTCTACTTCATCTATCCGTCAGCTTTTACGTCATAGTGAAAGCCCTAGCAACGTTCCAATAGCAGCCCCCCAGTCATCACCGAGAGAACATCAATCATCCAATGTTGCCCATTCTTTGCTTCGTGGGACTCAAGAAGGGTGGTCAGGTATGGATGATCAAGTGACAGCCGAAGCACTGCGTAAGTTAGACGGACTGTCAAGCAGGTCAGGTGCCCGCATCCGATCAAGTGCGGGTAGCTTGCGTCCGAGTAGCTCGAGTAGGCCGGAGACACCCGCACGAAATGGAAATGCGGTCCACTGGGAGGAGTTTACGTCTGAGAGTGAGATGAAGACCTTCAGGAGTGATGCTTATAGCCAAGATGAAGTTAATCCCCCGGAAGAAACGCTAGCCCCTCCCCACGGTCCGGTCATTGGCCAAGTTTCCATCAGAAGTGACTCGGGGCATTCCCAAGTTGCTGGAAAACATGAGGACAGGCAGACAACAGTTCCGGCTCAAGACGGTTCATCGTTGAGGATGTCACTTACAGCTAATACTCGAGCTAGTCACGTTTCCAAGCGTGGCTCCACCTCTTCAGCAACGGATCCAAGTACGCCGGTCAAATCTTCAAGGGATTCGGCGTCTTTATCGGCGTCCACTGGCATTATATCCCTGTCCACATCCACAGGATCCGCAGGGCAAAGCGGAAGTAATATAGGCGGCAAATCGAGGCGAAATAGTGGCAGCAGCGATACGTCTGTTTCTCACTCCGGGGACGCAATCTTAATGAAGGATCGTGCGACGATTTTCCATCCCAGTGAATTGTCGGAGAGCACGCACTCTGTCCCACCTGTCCCACCGTTGCCGAAGGATTTGTCCAGCTACATATCTTTAACAGGTGCCGCTACAGCCACAGGCCCTCCCTTGATAGAGGGCAGGGGAAAATACCAATTTAGCAATGACTCAGGTCGCGCAGCACTACAAGTTATGCCGTCTCGTCGTCCTACTTTGCGGCAAACTTCCACGACATCCGACAACTCCCAAGGATGCATTTCTCCTCCATCTGCTCCCGCGATCCCAAAAACTCCTGTCAAAAAATGGAGTTTCACAAATGCTTTGAGCATGAAGCTATCGGGATCTGGTTTACCTGCATCTCCGATCGTTCGAGAGCCCTCTCCTCAGGCATCTTCATCTGATGGTGGTGCACAAGGCGCCTCTCGACGCCAGTTGCCTGAAAGCAGTGAGCACTTCAATCGTAATAATGGCTGGTCTCCCCATCATCCTGAGGGTATGGACTCTGCAGCGTCTTTAACATCTTTGTCCTCTCTTTCATCTGTCCAAGCTCTGTCGCCTACATCTTCCCTACCACCATCCACCGGAGTGCCTCACACGCCTGATCATACATTTCCAAGTAGGCCCGGAACGGCTTTCAGTGGTTCGAATCTTTGCGCACCAGTCCCACAAATGCCTCTAAGTCCGTCCAATTCGGTGCGCAGAGGTTCGTCCACCAAGCGTCTGACACCTTCCTCTATTCCCTTTTTCCGTCGCTCTTCTTCTCAGTCTGTCCATCGAAACGTGTCGCAGACTGGAGTGTCATCATCCACTTCTCCGAATTCGGCCACACAGTGGTCTTTTCCCAGCTCTATCCCGAGCACGTCACCTATCGACGTCAGCCTATCCACACCCGCAGCCTCCCATTCTGCGCAGAAAAAAGGATCTATGCTCAGCCTGGGCTCTCTCTTAAAGGGTTCAAGCTCTAGGAAGAATTTGCAGGCTGACGAATTGCCGAGAGGCAAGGGCTCGGCTCAGACACGCGATTCGGACAGTCAAAGACGAGAGCAAAGTCAATCGAAAGCGAAGAATGAAAAGGAACGTAGCGAGAGTAGGATTTCCGTGCTGATGGGTCGGAGACGCGGTAAGGTATGTATGTTTCCTTGACTTTGCGCAGCTGCACCTCAGTATTTTTGCTTAGACCCTTTCTTCCGCGGATCAGAAGAAGGCACAACTTGTGAGTATGCCGCCTATGCAAATGACCGCATTGCCGCCAGCCACCGCTCAACGAGTAGCTAATCTCAAGGTGTCTACAACTACACTTACTGCCTCGCGGAATCCTGTTCCAAGCCGCGCTACCTCGCAGACGATAAGCTCTCTGCAAAGACAATCTGATGCCTCATTGAGAAATCGACACCAGCTGCCAACGATCGCCGGGTCCCCATCGGTCGGCGTCGCCGGCAACAATTCCACCATGATACCTCCCATATCCAATGCCACAGGGATCGGCCTGAAGGAAACGCCCACCAGAATCCCCCGTATCCACAGTCGTACTTCTACTCTTAGCTCTCCGGCGCTCAAAGGACCCTCGTCATTTGAGATCGCTAATCGTCGAACCAGTGTTATTGCGAGCGGTTCCGGAACTCGTACATCCCCAACCCCGGACGGATCGTCCACTAATGAATTCGGAGTTATGAAGAATAGCGGTCCCTCAAAGACAAATCTTGGTTCGACATCACAGCGGCAGTCTGTTCGAGTATCACCCTCCAGTTCTTCTCGGATTTCCCGTGCATCCGTTCCCAATTCCGCTATCCCTAGAAAAGGCAACCGTGATTCGGCAACATTCGGAGGTGTCCGCAAGTCCTCAACAGGCTCTGTAGCGTCAGTATCCTCTGCTGGCCCAAGTGAGATGGCACACCACCGCTTCTCTGCTCTTTCGCCCTCCAAAAGTCTGAAACTTCTAAGCCCCAAAGTATCGCTTCCTCATGCACTCAATTCGACCAGCCCATCAATCCACCAAGCCACTTCACCATCCACCAGTCGACAGTCTTTGTCAACACCATCTCCCGTGCCTGTGGATGAAGAAGAGTTGCTTGGCGACGGGGAAATGCTTCATTACATAAAGCGGCAACAACAGAAAAAGTTGGCCCGTGGGGCTACTCAAGAGGAGCTTGAAAATCTTCTGGGATTTCCTGAACCCTTACCTCCCGTGCGGCCATTGAGTCCGACAGGTATGTCATTACTGTTAAAATTTACCCCATTCGCTATTTACTCTTTATTCAGCTGTCTTGAATAGTGACCAGCGGCAATACTTATCTGAGTACGAATGCAAGGAAATCATCGATTATCCCGCTGTCTACTGTCTTGGCGCAGGTAGTGAAAAAAAACCTGCCGTTTCTGACCGGCCGATGAACAATTTTGGATACGATGATGAACGCGGTGATTACTTGGTTGTGAACCATGATCATCTAGCATATCGCTACGAAGTGATGGACACGTTAGGAAAAGGATCTTTCGGTCAGGTGCTGAACTGTAGGGATCACTGCACAGGGGAATCGGTTGCGATCAAGATCATCCGAAACAAAAAACGGTTTCATCACCAGGCTCTCGTCGAAATCAAGATCTTGGACAATCTACGCAAATGGGCATGTACTCCTTTGCATCTGATATACCCTGCTAACGACTGGCAATAGGATGCGGACGAAAAGCACCATGTGATCAAGATGACTGAACACTTTTACTTCCGCAATCACCTTTGCATTGCGATGGAACTTTTAAGTATCAATCTCTACGAGCTCATTAAGGCCAACGGTTTTGTTGGCTTCACAACTGCACTCATCCGGCGCTTCACTAGTCAAATGCTGTTGTCTCTGTCTCTCATGCGTCACCATCGCATTGTGCACTGTGATTTGAAGCCTGAAGTATGATTCATTCTTCGGGCTTCTGTACGACAAATTGACTTTCTGTTAGAATGTCCTCCTCCGGCACCCTGCGAAGAGTGCAATCAAGGTGATCGACTTTGGCAGCAGTTGCTTGGAACATGAGAAAAGTACGTTTACGAACTACGTACCTTGTTTTCAACTCACACCGGCCTGTGTCGACAGTCTACACGTACATTCAAAGCCGGTTCTACCGGTCGCCGGAAGTGATATTGGGCATGAACTATCACATGGCTATTGACATGTGGAGTTTGGGATGCATATTGGCTGAACTATATACAGGCTTTCCAATCTTTCCTGGCGAGAATGAGCAAGAACAACTGTCATGCATCATGGAAGTATTAGGTGTTCCAGATAAGGACTTCATAAATCGAAGTTCTCGAAAACGACTGTTCTTTGGTGAGTTTCGCCCCTTTTGCGGTTTGATTCACAGATTCTGAAAAGAATGTAGATTCCACCGGTGCACCTCGTCCAGTTGTCAACTCGAAGGGTCGCAGGAGAAGGCCCGGCACTAAAACGTTGGCCCAAGTTCTGCGATGCGATGACGAACTATTCGTCGACTTTATTGCCAAGTGTTTAGTGTGGGATCCAGAACGTCGTATCAAGCCACAAAATGCATTACGCCATCCCTTCATCACTGCTGGTAGACGTGGAAAGGTTCCCGCACCACCGGCGCCTGGAACGATGAAAGTCCTGTCGTCTTCGGCTTCTAGCTCGCTTGGCCGTACCAAACCTAATGAGGCTCCAAGGAAGTCACAAATCAGTGCCCCGACCCCTCTTACAGCTCGCTTGAATCGAGCTCATAATGCCCTGTCATCCTCGATTCCAAGCAATACTAGGCATTCATTACTACAGGGGCACTCCAACCCGCCCCCCCACTCCCAAGCAACATCATATTCTGCTCGTACCCTGTCGAGTTTCACAGTAGGATATGCTTTACTCTTCACTGGTGCAAGCACTGAATTGCTGTATCATAAGGTGAACTCATCCAAGTGACTTGTTCGGTCTTCTGTGCATATGCAATGAGCTCTTGTCATGCAATGTCACATAATCTAAAGTGTGTTTTCACTATGTGCTAAGATCTTAGCCTGTTATTTTGTGGTTCTTACCTCATTTATATACCTTGATACTACTCGTACACAAGCCTTGTGATGGATTATATGTTGCTTCAGTGTACAATGCATTATCATTGTGTCACATTGTCAAGCACCCTTAGCTCCTTTTTGTACAATAGATAGATAATCAGTGAGTGTGAATGTTCTCTTTACAAAACTCTACTTTTGATAGAGCTGAGTGGCAAAATGTATATCTTATAGTAGTGCTATCATAGTATATGTAAATTATAAAGTGAGAGATAGATGTGTATGAAGATAATGTCTGATTAGTAGTTAATGTTTGCTCAGTAGTTTATGTAAATACTATTATTAAAGATGTACAACTGATTAAAGTACATTGAAAATAGCATCTTCCTTCTAATTTTGAGCACTTTTATACAATGGATGCTTTATCTAAGTTTTGTATTAACTTCCTCCATTTGGTTACCATTGTTCACACTTTCATTGTTTGATCCATTTTGTTCTTTTTCTATTGTTTTCTAGTGCTTATAGGGTCCTGTTACTCATCTGTTTCCTTAGACTATCCATTTCACTGGTACCATACTGTACTTGCAATACAAGTCACTATGCTGCTCATTGTTGTCTGTACTCTTTTTTTTTTTTGTTGTTGGTGACTTGAGTGGCTCTTTGCTATCTTCAATTGAGTCTTGACAGTGCTGCACAACCTTCAAAGTCTGATAAATGAATCTTGACTTAGATTGTCATAGATATTGAGTCCTTAAGTTGCTCAATAGTGTTACAGATTGCTCCATTTCTCTCCACCTTCTTCTCTGCCATCAAGGCATCGTGTCGGTCATGTGCTCCAGCTGCCCCATCACATGTTCACTTCCTCACATGACCTGGGGCTATTCTTCACCCATGCCCTTGTTCCTGCTAAGGACCGACNTCCTGTAGTGACCGGGTAGGGACTCAGGCTACACACAAACAACAAAGGCTGACCTGCTCAAGAGGCGATCGACAATGGAGAGAGTCAAGAGCGATTGAGAGAGGGAAGCACAACATGGAGGGACTTAAAGGGCACTGGCGACCAAGGGGGGTGCAGGATGTTAATCTGGGACCGGGGGTTAGGTAGTTAGTTAGGGTGAGGGTCGGCTTACCAGAAATATTGACCGTACATATGTAAACCCTAGCTTAGGGTCATACCTGCCTTATTGAGATAGACTACTGCATATCCCATCTCACATTGAAGTCTCAAAAAACTGCAAAGATAGCAGTTAAGCAGCAAGGTCTCATCTATTTTTCATACACGATGATGTAACGACACTGACTATCCCACCCAATATGTAGATGGACCCACCAATCGATGAAGACGGCTGTGTTCTGTGCCCAGACTGTCAGACGAAGATATCAGTCGGCATGGGTGGTATCAACAATTTCAAGAAGCAACACCTACGAAGCAAGAAGTGCATCAGTAATCAAGAGAAACGGAAGAAGCAAGAAGCATCATCCAGTCACACAAGGACGATAACCTCGTGGTTCACAAGGCAAACTGAGCCGCTAGCCAAGATCACCTCGACTGTCTCAGCACCCTTGCAAATCAAGCCGCACGTAGGGCCATTGCATCTGGCTACATCATCTACAATGAAAGCTCCCCTGATTAGAGCTCCCAGCATCTGTGAATATGGCCAGCAGCAACTTCGTAACCTGAAGATTGCCATCAAAAACATACCTACATCGACTCTGCCCGAGGCGGCTGACAACGATATCATTGCCACATTTGCCAGCAAGCCCCAAACATTGTCAGCAGATGACACGTGGGAGATACTCGACCCTATGCTCAACCGACTTGTGGGATACGGGGCAACAGTAGAAGAAGTCGCCACCCGGCTACGATCAGGCGAACGAGGTCTTATAGCACTGCATCACTATATTGAGCATTGCGTAGTGGGGAATGGAGTCAGTGGGGTGCTACTCGAAGGGAAGATAGAAGTGTTGATGGCTGCTATTCGTGCTGTGTGAGTGGCAGAGTACCGGATGCATCGATGCAGGCTAATCCATTTATTAGTTCGGGAGTCGGTGATGAAAGCGATCAGACAATGCACAATAACAAGACGTACCAAGAGGCAGAATCATACACCGGGCATGTTGAGCAGCAGCTTGGCGATCACCAAGGCGATTGGGCTTCTGACGATGAGATCGTCTTCGTCAAGACTGTACCACCGCCGACAAAATGCGAAGGGCTCGTGCTTGCCTTTCCACCTGGTCAGACTGCGACAGCAAGTTATCCGTTCATGTTACATGACAAAAGAGGCTTACCATGGAACTTTAACTGGCAAAATGGCACTATGACGCTCCGAGCGCTGTCTTGCTCAGGGCAGGCTGTCGTCAAGCAGCAATGCACAGCTTGCAGCAATCTAGAGCAGAATACATTGCTCGTCAATATCCGGGAACAAATTGCACATGGCATTCACGAAAATGCACCATTTGCCTACTACGGCTGTAGCGCTCTCGTCAATCTGCTGCACCGCAAAAATACCATCATCGATCATCTATGTCTCCATCACCTGAATGATGCTCGGAAACTTGTTGGCCAGAATACCTCCCTTGACCAACACAAGCAGATGCTCCTCGCGTTGGCGAGTGAGAAGATTCCACGAATTGATCGTGTTCTTCGTGCTGGCTTCAACCGCAATCTGGGCATGTCAAACATGCTTGACCTAGTCAAACGAGCAGCAGAGGGAACATACCATCCCAAAAGTTTTGATGAGAAGGACGACCTGCAGGCTTTGCTGATTCTTAGGCTCGGTGGTGGTCGAGTCGCAAATATCGCTCACCGCATGTTTGGGACGCC
>SFCI01000172.1:0-32031 GCA_004681135.1 Hericium alpestre | reverse complement strand
GATATGCATCGTCCGGGAGAGCCGTTCAGACCAGGACCAGACAAGGGCAGAGCCAGCTTCTTGTATCCCAACCAACTATTGGAAACACTCTCCAAAGACCCACGGCACCGCTCTGACGTAGACTCATGTCGTCAGCGTCGCTCGTGATCCGCAAGCTCGGCTCGATCGGGAAGCTCGCGCGGCGCAACTCGCTCGCGGGTATCACGTCGCTGTTCAAGGACAAAAAGGACAAGGATGGTGAGGAGGGCGCCGGGAGCAGCAAGAAGGGCAAGAAGAAGAAGGGCGAGAAGGGCGAGGTGTCCGAGGCGAGCGTGTCGCATGCCACTGCTGAGCTCGACCGCCCCTCCAGCGAGTGGAGCGCGGAGCTCAATGGGCTTACGCCTGCCGCGAAGCTTGCGAGGCAGCACACGCTCAAGACCAACGCGGAGGCGGCGGCGAGGGCCAAGGCTCAGGAAGAGGCGGCGGCGGCGGCAGTCGCCGCTGCGCAGCGTCCGGTCGAGGTGCCGCAGACGTGGGAGAAGAACACGACCACGCGCCAGGGCGATTCACCGGCAAAGCCGGCCAACTACCGCATTAGCGAGGAGGGCATGCGCGTCATTGTGGAAGACGACGACTCGGCGAGCGAAGACGGCAGTGCGCACGATTATTCGTCGCATCTCGATGGCTGGGACGACGAGGACTGGAGCCACATCGAGGGCGAAGAGGATGTCACCATCCGCCAGGGCCTGGAGCGCGCGAGCATCGGGGGCGAGAGCGACGAGACGGCGGAGGCGTGGGCGATTGGCCTGAGGAGGAGCGAGGAGAGGACTAAGGTGCCTGCGAAGGGTATCCTCAAAAGTAAGCCGTTTCGTCACGCTGATGCCTGCTTGTCGTTGACGACATTCAACAGATGCTGTGAATTACGACCAGCACGTTTTCATGGATGTAACGACATCGAACCGAACACGCTCCAACTCGTACAACACCCCTGCTTCGCAACATTCTGAACTCGGTCCCCTGGCGCGCATGCCGTCGCCGGATCCCGACCATATCGATGGTCTCCACCGGCACCCTTCGTATTCGTCCGCCCACTCCAATTCGAATGGGACAACGTTGGCTGCCCCGGTCCTGCCGCCACTGTCCTTCAACGGCAACGGCGACGGGACAGAGTCGCCGGGCCAAGTCTCGGACGCCGAGGACTCGCCGAGGCCCGCGCCCGAAAAGACGCTCTTCAACCACCCGAACCTCAACTCGTCCGCGCCGGTGCTGTCCACGGTAGTGCAGAACCCGCCGACATTGTCCCACCGCTCCGCGACGGTGCCCGCGAAGCGCCTCGCGTTCGCGAGCAATCTGTCCGTGTACGACACGTTCCCCGCGACCGTGTACGACCGGCGGAGCGAGCCCGCGACGTGGAGCCGCCTCACGCCCGCCCTCGCGCAGCGCATCAAGGAGGAGCTCAACTCGTTCAAGATGGAGGAGATGGAGGTACACGCCGCGAGTCGAGTCCAGTACGTCTCTATTCATAGCCGCCTCGCGACAGCGCTGACGCCCCCGCAGCACGCAGTTCTTCGTCTGATACCGGCTCTGTTTCGTATGATATCCCGCTTTCCCGTTTCGCAGGCACTCATCCATGTCAAGTCATCATATATCATCCCCTCGTTACCCGCACTGGCATACCTCGCAGCACAATTCTACACTTTATTGTCCCTGGTCGCTACCGTTCCCTCATCGCACAACTATACCCTTTCAATGTAATTCTAATGACGCACGGTGTCCACGTCTGTCCGCTCCCTACCTATGTACGCTGTGCCGTACGCGAACGCTCTTTATTCCAAGCCCCGACATGGACGGACTCGGCGGGCGGTTGCGCGCGATGCTTGCTAACCTTGTTCACTACGTACCATGCTCTCTTCGTTGTCGTGCCGCGTGGCGGTGGTCTTGTTTCTTATTTCGTTGCATTGCATCCATAGTGGCTCTTGTGCATAGTGCAATACAGGGCGAGTGTTGAGCTGCAAGCGCGCGCGAGGTCCGGCACAATAGTTTATAACATATCTAGCGACAATAGTTATGGATGCTGTTATTCTACATGGCTGCGTGGAAGACGGTGCGCGCTAGATATTTATGTGCAGACGCAGTATTCGATATGAACAACAAGACGAAAGAAACTCAGGGACGTGCTCAGTCCCATGACGGCGCGGAGCTGTACGCGTGGGAGGTCGAGCCGTTCTTTTGCGGCTGCTGCGCAGGGCTCGAGGGCGACCATTGAGGCGACGTCGGGCTATATGCGGGAGACGCGGGGGCTGGAAGCAGGAAGGTCAGCTTGAGATGATGACAAATGCAAGTATAAGGCACTTACAGTATGTGGGGGCTGATTTTGTTGGGTAGCATTGTTTAGTACGCTGTGACAAACGATATGAAGTGAGTACTTACAGGCTGGGGAATATGTTGGTGATGTTGGAGCTAAGGAAAATGATAAGTGAACAGGACACCGAGAGGTAAGAGCAGCACTCACAATACTTCGGCGAAGAAGGCGAAGTCGGGGAGGTGGGTGAATACTTCGGCGAGGATGGCGACAACTGGGCGGGGGAAGTTGGGGAGTATCGAGGGGATGCGGGACTGAACGACGGGCTGGTAGGCGAGTACCGCGGCGACGTCGGGCTGAATGATGGCGACTGTGGGCTGTAGCGAGGCGATGTCGGCGAGAATGATGGGGACGTTGGAGAGTACCGCGGACTGGTCGGCGAGTACCCTGGCGACGTCAGATTCAGCGCAGGCGAGGTCGGCGAGTACGTAGGCGATGTCGGAGCCCTTCCACGGTCGTAGAATGGAGACGTGGCATATGGTGATGTACCGAATGGCGACGTAGCGCCTGCGAACGGTGATTGAGGGACGTATGGGGAGGTCGGGGAGTAAACGTTTGGCGAGCTTGGGCTGTAACCTGGCGCTGCTGGCGACATGCCGCCTGCACCCATCGGGCTCTGACCAAAGCCCAAATATGCGAAGCTCGCAGACTCCTCGCCGCCGCTGACAGCCAACGGCGAAAAGGCTGCTGTCTCGCCCCTCAGCGCGGCCTCCTGGCTCCACATAGGCGAAGTGCTGTCGTACGGTGTCATCGCCACCTGCCCTGGAGTCATTCCACCCTCCACTTGCGCAGCAAGCATGCTTTGCATGGGCAGACGGTGGTCAACGATCACGTCCTTCAGCATGTCGATATCGAGAGCCACATCGAAAGCCCCTGAACCCATTGGCGCCATCTGCCCGAACATGACGTTCTCCGCGATACCGTGGCAGTCGTCCCGCTCTCCAACAGCCGCCGCCTCCATCAAGATTTCCACGGTCTCCTCGAACGACGATCGCATCAAGGCACCAGTGTCGGCACGATTAATACCGTGTCGAGTGATAGCCATGAGCGATCCGCGATGGGTCATCAAGTCGCAGAGGAGTGCGAGATGCCGGTAGTTGACGTATGAACCGTCGAACTCGATGACACCGCGAAGCTCTTTCATGATCGCGTTGCGAGCGGCCTCGATGCCCAGGACGTTGAAGATCTCCACGCAACTATTTGAGTAAGTGCGAGTGAAGTCGACACCATCAAGGCACATCACGGCCTTGAGGTTGACACCATCCGTCTCGAGTACCCATTCCTTCTCGTCTCGGGCCTTGATGCTGCCCTTCTCGGTGACTACCACCTTATCGTGCTCCAGAAGGAAAACGCGGTGGATGCCCTTGACACCACGCAGGCTGACCGAGTTCAGCATAGTATTCTCCAGCTGACGCAGGAAAATGTCCTCCTCGACCGTGCCCATGCCATCCTCATCTTTGTCCGCACCTCCCAGCACACGACAACGGATGACCAGCTTCTCCGAGTTGTCTTCACTCCAGATCACGAACAAGTCCGTCTTGAAGCTCTCCGCAATCCTTCCAGCAACGTACTCCATGGTCAACTTGCGATCGATCATCTTTGCGCGATCCAGCTCGAGTCGAAGCAGCCATGGTGATTGGAGATGCAACTTGGACTCGACTTCCTCGTCCGGGATAGCGAAGAACGCCTCGACGAAGACGCGGTCCTCCTCGATGACTGTGGAGCTGGGATCGGGATCGTACCAAATCTCGACGGCGGCAGTGACCGTACGCAGCGAAGTGTATGCGAGCTCCTGCTGCACGTCCTTCGCCAGATTAGCGTCCTTCGCCAACTCCGGCTCCAAGTAGACAGATAAGGAGGGTGTCTTGATGTTCGTCGCCACGTTGATAATCTCCTTCAACCGAGGGACACCGAGCGTTACGTTCTTACTTGAGACACCAGCATAATGGAACGTGTTCAGCGTCATCTGAGTGGCCGGTTCACCGATGGACTGGGCGGCGAGCGTCCCGCACATCTCGCCAGGGTTGGCGATAGACTGGTTAAACTTCGCCTCGATCTCACCGAGAACCCAGTCAAAGGCTTCCCGGGTCAGGTGGTGCCGCTCGAGTACCCGACGAGACGCGAAGGTTGCGCGCAGATGCATGCGGAAGGTGAGGGTCGCGTTATCCTGCGCTTCCCTGCTGAGAGGGTCGTCGCCGCGCACAATAACCAAACGATCCGCGAGAGCCTTGACGGCGTCGACGATGTATGCAGGCTCCAGATCACTAGGCTTTCGCCGGTCGATATGGAAAATCTGGACAGCGTTCTGCATGATGCGCTGCAGGTTAACCGGGAGATAGTGGGGTATGCTTGGGTCCTGTCTTGGGAAGATGAACTCGCGCAGCATGCGCCTGTCCTCCACCAGCTGGTAGTACTCCTCGTCGAGCTTGGCCTGAAGCTCTAGCGAGCTGTCGTCGATGCCGACTTGGAGGACACCGGGGAGGAAACCGCCAGAGGGATCTGTAACATCCACTCGGTAATTGTGCTCGAACTCCTGGTTGTTCAAGCTGAACGTGTCGATGTGTTGCCGCTCGATAAAAGCGCCGTCCATACCGTCTTCGCCATATACGAATTGGATCAGATCGCCCAACGAGTTACGAACCGTCCCGTCGTAGTTGACCATGACGTCCTCGAGCGCCTTGACCAAACGACGCTGGATGTAACCCGTCTCGGCAGTCTTCACGGCCGTGTCGATCAAACCCTCACGACCGGCCATGGCGTGGAAGAAGAACTCCTGCGGCGTCAAGCCACGCAGATACGAGTTCTCGACGAAACCGCGGGCCTCGGGACTATAGTCGTCCTTGGTGAAATGCGGGAGAGTACGATGGCGGAAACCGAATGGAATGCGTCGACCTTCCACGGATTGCTGACCCACGCAGACGGACATCTGAGAAATGTTGATGAACGAACCCTTGGAGCCAGCGACCACCATCTGCTTGACGTTGTTGTCCTCCTTCAAGTTCTTCTGCGCATACTGTCCGGACGTATCACGAGCCAAGTTAAGCTCGCGCTCCACTCGGCTCTCGAACGACTCTCGGATAGTCATACCAGGAGCGGCCTTCAGACGATCGTGGGTCGCGTCATCGATGATCTGCTGCACGTTGGCCTTTCGTTCGGCGATATGCTGGGTGATGTAAGTCATAGTCTTCTTGTCCGCAATGGTGTCGCCGATTCCGATGCTGAAGCCGTTGTGGAATAGCCAGAAGTTGACCACTTGTTGCAATCCTGTAAACAGGGTGCGAGTGGCTTCCGGACCCTTCTCGCGGAAGACGACATGGACGAGACCACCTTGAGATGCACCGACCGTCTTCTTCTCGACTATGCCGAAGATGATCTCTCCATTCTCAATCATCATGCCGTCGTCGAAAACCGGGTTGGCGGACTTCGGCTCAGGCGAACGCTGGATATTGATGCCCCTGGGAATCGTCATGCTCAGGATTTGCTTGCCAGTCCAGAGGGGTTTAGGCTTGACGATTGCCGGTATAGGGACCGTGCCATCCCAATCAGGGACCCAGAGCAAGATGTTCTGGACCTGATTCCAATCGAGGAAGGTATCTCGGAGGGTAAACTTCCGGACACCACAGAGCGTGTCCTGCACGATACCCATAACAGGCTTGTTCGCTTGCGGAGAGATGATCTAAAATTCACAGTAAGACCTCGGCCGATGATAATGTTTAGGTATAACACTGACCTGCCGTGGCACCCAAGCTATCTGACTTAGCTCGGCGCGAGTTTCTTCGCTTTGAGGAACGCTTCGGCAGAAGTGAGATATAATTTCTTTTCGTGAATTGTAAAAAAAACTTACTGCATGTTCATCTCGTCACCGTCGAAATCGGCATTGTATGGAGGGGTTCTGAAGAAAGTTGTAGCTCAAGACTATGAAGAAATCTTTCCCCGTTACTTACACAGATAGATTCAGACGGAAAGCTGGATAGAAAAGGACACGTAAGGATTTGCGAAGAAAGAAGCGTCGATAGACATACTGGAGTAGGGCATTAGACGAACGCGATGGCTCATCATACTCATTTTGTGCAGTGAAGGTTGACGATTGAAAAGAACGAAGCTGTAAAAGTACCCCAGATTAGCATACCGTAAGCACAGGTATATATCTAACAATACTTACTCTCCGTCCTTCAAGTGTCGCTCCACAATCCATCCGTACTGGAGAAAC
The DNA here is from genome assembly GCA_004681135.1 of Hericium alpestre. NCBI lineage: Eukaryota > Fungi > Basidiomycota > Agaricomycetes > Russulales > Hericiaceae > Hericium > Hericium alpestre. Next base: position 25,480 of record SFCI01000172.1, on the reverse strand, counting down.
GCATCTGCCCGCTTGTTGTACCGCAGATCGATACGTTCACCGGTGTCGCGGACGACGTATCGGGCGCCAGGGTACGCTGTAGGACCATTCCGAACAAGTTCTTGCAGGTAAGCAATATTGTAAGGCGTGACTGAGATCAACATGTCAGCATATACGGAGCGACGTCGAAAAGAAGAGATGGCGTACCCCGCTCTGGGTATGTAAGCGTCATCGCTATACTCTTCGGCACCCCGACTTCGTCCAGTTCCAGATTAGGGTCGCCAGTGATAACAGTGCGAGCTGAGAAATCAACACGTTTGCCCATCAGGTTACCACGCAGACGACCCTCTTTGCCCTTCAAACGCGCTCGAATGGCCTTCACGGGTCGACCGGATTTTTGCAGAGCTTGGGGAATACCCGCAATGTCGTTGTCCATATACGTGGCGACATGGAACTATCGCATGGGGTCAGGAACATGTTGACATCTGTAGTTCGCGCAACGTACCTGAAGAAGCTGTTCAAATTCGGTGATAACGTGCGCCGGAGCTCCCTCTTGCTCGCAACGACGGACGTTAACAGAGGCTTTGATGATGTCTCCCAACTTGTAGGTCAGATCATCTTCACTCCGCATAGCGCCTCCGTCGACCGCGATACTGGGTCGTACTGGCGGTGGCGGAACGGGTAGGATAGTCAGAATCATCCATTCTGGCCGGGCATACTCGTCGGAAAGACCGAGGAGGTGAAGGTCCGAGTCCGTGATTTTCTTGAGAGTTGTGTACACTTCTGATGGCGTGAACAACCGCTTGTCAGGCTGAAGAGATTTGATTTCCTGGAAGGCCGGTTAGGCTGTTGATGAAAGAATAGCATACTAAAGTAGTACTCACGTCATCTTCGTCTTTTGACCTCTTATACTGTAAGAAGAGCTTCAAGCCTTCTTTCCTGATCTGTGGCTGGGGATGACCACAACCGCCATGTCCCTTCTTGGGCTCCTCGTTTTCCTGCCGATCGCCTTCCTCCCTGGGCTCGTCGGGTTCGCAGACCATTTTACCTTTGCAGTGGGCCCAAACGATAGCCATACGGGTCTTCGGATCTCGCACATGCCGAATCTTGTCGGCGAAGTTGGGGTCCGACTTACAGCAGAACACATTTCAGAGCATAATTGCGAACGCGAGGCGAGAACGACGAAAATATAAAGCGTCAGTAACAATGTAACAAGGGAACAACCGCCACCCGCACAAAAGAAAAGGAATACATGAAAGGAAGGCGGGCGATTGATCTCGAGTTACTAAGTGCTTGCCAGGGGCTAGCCTCTCGAACTGCGTCACAGTGAGGGCTCCCCAGCCGTCCAACACGACAGCGCTGCCAGGATCAACAGACAACTGTCTATAGGTACGTTTTCGCACTCCTCGCTCAGCCCCCATTTCACCCGCAACTGCGCGTCCAACCATCACTGGGCATTTTTGGCCGATGCGGCGATCAAGCGACCGAAAACGCGCATCGACCACACCACAGGTAGAAGAACGCCTCGATTGTCGAGGACTGACACAGTGCGGGTTTGGGGTTCCCCTTGGTGTTTGGAGAGAGCCCCCAGAAAATTGGGTGGTGGGGTGCAAAGCAAGCAGGGAAAAGAATACGCGACTCACGATGTCCGCTTTCAACTTCCCACAATTAACACATATACTCTCCAGGATCTTCTTGACCTTCACGATAAAACCTAGAGAAAACGAGATGAGCACATGCAATCGATATGTTCAGCGCCCATCACGACGCACCTGGGTGGAAAACGGGCCTCGCCAGCTCAATATGGCCAAAATGCCCTGGACACTCCGACATCCCCTCTCCGCACGTCTGACACTTGAAGTTCCGGTCAATCGTGCCCATGCGAGGATCCATCAGACCGCCCATCTTCGGCTTGTGAGTGGTCTCGTCCATGACTTCCGGATGCTCAATCTTGGCGACGGAGTAGGCTTTCTGAATAATAGTTAAAATTTCAGCCCCAAGTCTAACGCGTCGCGCGTGGCACTCACGATTTCCTCTGGCGATAGGATACCAAACTGCACTTCCTTCACTTTGCGGATCGGAGCCGCAGAATACGCGAATTGATGGCCCAACATGGCTGCGGGAGAGGAGACAGGAGGCGAGATAATAAGAGTGGGCGAAACTGTCCAAGCGCGTCACAGAGAGAAAGGTGCGAAAGCCAAAGAGTCCTGAGGGCAATAAAAGCGCGTAAGGTAAATCCTGAAAGCAAATCCAAATGGATTGGAATGCTTTAGAGTAGTTTTGGAGGAGCGAGAACCGCGAGCGACGGGAAAAGTTGAGGCGAGTCGTCAAAGCCGAGCCAGACGGAAATACTGCCGGAAAGTGACAGTATGCGACCAAAATGGATCCTAGAGGTCTTCTACGAGACGAATCCTGGGTAAAAGCAGAGAGACAGGGAGCAACGCTGTCAGGCAGCGAGGACGAGGTGGTCGTTGAGGGACAACCTGCGATGGAGAACAACGATGGAACTCCGCTCCAATTGCTTACTCTAAAGAGTCATTACTCATCGGTTCCGCCACACTCGCTCTCTTTCTCCGCAGTAACTTTTCCTCATTTCTCGCCTCATCTGTCAATTGGCTTGCTCCTCTGTCTACTTGTCTGTCTCCCATCCTTCCTGTGCCGCCTTGAGAATTTCTGGGGACGCACTAGTTTTCGCTGCAAGGCCGGAAACACGCTCAAGCTCTTCGTACATAAGCCGGCGGAGTACGAAAACAGCGCGTCAGTATCACGGCTTAGCTTGGAGCTCTCGACTGTATCCTAACAGCACAATCTCAAAGACTCGGACGCTCTCCTCATCATTTGCTTTGACTTGGCCAGCGTTCATTTCCGGAAGTTATGTCGACGATCAGCAATTGGTTATGGGGAACCTCTCAGCTTGATGATGCTGTCGGTGCGCACGTCAGTTCACGTCAAGCGCTAGGCGCATCGCTCACCTCCTTGGTTTTATACAGACAGAGCAACATCTGAGTTGCTACCCGCAGGCGCAGAGGACATCGCACTGAACCTTGAGATATGCGACCAGATTCGTTCGAAGAGCGCTCAACCCAAAGATGCTGCTCGCGCTCTCAAACGCCGACTGAACCACAAGAACCCTAATGTCCAACTGCTGGCACTGAATGTGCGTTTTCATGAACTCCACACGAATTTCATACAAATTTACACAATGAACAGCTCTTGGACGTCTGTATCAAGAATGGCGGCGACCATTTTCTGGTGGAGGTTGCGTCCAAAGATTTCATGGACAACCTGGTCTCGATCTTGAAGCTTCCCGTTTTAAACCGAGATGTCAAGATTAAGATTCTGCGATACTTGCAGACATGGGCAATTGCCTTCGAAGGAAAGCCAAGTCTGAGTTATGTTGGACAGGTGTATAAGGATCTGCAGGCCGACGGTGAGGAAGTCGTGCTCCCTTTCTTACTTTAACTGACAAGAAGTCATCAGGTTTTAGCTTTCCGCCTCGGGACCCTTCAGTAGCTAATACAGTGATGGTGGACACTTCAACTGCTCCCGAATGGATCGACTCAGACGTTTGTCTGCGCTGCCGGACCGCCTTCACATTCACGAACCGAAAGCATCACTGTCGCAACTGCGGACAAGTGTTTGATCAACAGTGTTCATCGAAGGCGCTGCCTCTTTCCCACTTCGGCATCACACAAGAGGTCAGGGTATGCGATAGTTGTTATACGAAGTTGACACGACACAAGGACAAGCCGTGAGTATTGTCGGATCATATCGTACAGACCTTCATAACATGATCATCAGGGAAAGACATCACCGCTCATCACATAGCGTGCCCGGTGCACGGCACCGTTCAACCCGGGAGGCAGCTGATGCGGAACTGCAACGTGCAATTCAGCTCTCGCTCGAGGAGGTCCATGGTCGTCAACATGGTCGGCCAGGATACGTTCCATACCAGCCCGAACCAAGCACGTGGCAGACTTCGGAGCCGCCTTTGGTTGATCGTGCCTCTCGCCCACCTCAGAACGAGGGGGAAGAAGATGACCCTGACTTGAAGGCAGCTATCGAAGCCAGTCTGCGCGAGGCGAATGCCCCGAAACCCAGTGCCCCCATCGCTGTCGAGACGCCTCGTGTGGAACAAGCACCGTCATTTGCTTACCCTGGTGCCGGATACTCGCAGTCGTATCCTCCTACAGCTGTGCCCTCACAGCCTCAAGCACCAGCATTGCCGAACTATGATTTGGAAGCTCTGGAGTCTGATACCATCTTGACTTTTAGTCAGACCGTAGAACAGGTGCAGGCGCAGGGCGGACGTGACATGTCTCGCTATCCAGCCGTAACACAGCTATACGAGAAAGCGAACAGCTTACGTCCCAAGCTAGCTATGAGCCTTGATGACTCTGGGAGGAAGGAAGGTTTGTTTCATTCCATCAATTTTCTGCATCAGCGTACTGAAGGCCGTTTGCGAACTCTTCGCTAGAGATGCTCACAGAAATGCATGAGAAACTGTCACAGGCTGTTAAGTTATACGACAAACTTTTGACAGAGCAGCTTTCGCGTCCGACATGGCGAGCGGCTCCTGCGCCTCAGAGGGCGGATTCTGCGTATGGTCACTGGAATCCAGCACATACACCCGCATCTCCCGCTGCTCAGTACACCCCCCAGCAGCAACAAGCTTCTTCAAGCTACGCTCCTCCTGCTCAACAGACCTATCAAACTCCCGTCACCTCAGAAATGGGTTATCACCAGCAGGCTGCCCCTCCACAGTCTTGGTCACAATACTCGGAGCCGACGACGACAGCACAGCCGTATGAACCTCAAGTACCATACGCTTCGCACCCTGCTCCGGCTCCACAGTTCCAACCCATGTCTCCACAGTATGCTCAGTACCAGCCTGTCTCCATCCCCCCACCGGCAGCTCCGCCCGCCCATGTACCTGCACCTCCGATCTCTATTCCTCAACCACCGCCTTTGCAGATACATGTTCAGTCACCTGTCTTGATGCCTTCGCAGCCTCCTAGCTCGTCTCTCGCTCGTCACAACACCGTACAGTCCTACACCGTCGCCTCCCCTCCTCCAATCAACTCAGGACTGGCCAGACACAACACGGTCGCGACCCCACATGGACCGTCCGCACAGCTGCCACAGTTCTCTGCGCCCACTCCTATGCCCGATTTCCCCTCGGTCCCTACGTCTGTGCCTCAGGTGTACCCGGCTTACTCGAATGCCATCCCCGCTGGGGTGGAACAGACAGAGAAGAAGGAGGCACTGTTGATTGATTTATAGGTTGGGCACGTGCTGTCGCGCGAGAGCAATAGGCTTTCCGCATGGTTGCATCACGGTTTTACGGATTACGGACGCTACACTGCTCGTGTTTTGTATGCATTAATATGTTTGTGGTATTTTATGTGACATTATATAGACGTGTTCAATGGATTTGCATGCATGCATGCTTCGTGCAGTACTCTCGGCGCCCAGTGAGAGCATCGTGGTTTTTGGATGAAGTCGTGCCCAGAAAGGTAATTACGGGCAATTATGCCTGTACGCGTCTAAACTCAGGTCACTTCCGCAGCAGCGCCATCGTCATCCTGGTTGCAAGGGCACCCCGCCAGATATCTCGGTATTCTGGTCAGCTACCCTGCGCCAACCCTTTCTATCACCATCTACCCCCGGGACGCTGGTTAAATGGCGGATATCTTCATGGAGGAGGGAAAGTTGTTGAGCGAAGCGTTGAGCACCGTGAAAATCCAGGTCCAGCAGATGAAGAGGCATCTCGTGAGTTCATTCTTCGTGCTGGAGATTCTGAGAAGGTCCGCATGTAAGTGCGTCGTTTGGTATGCTGATATCGGGGTCGTGTAGGAACTGGACCAGCTCATGGACGCGCTGAAGAGTGCGAGTCTGATGCTAGCAGAGCTCCGAACGTCATCCTTGTCGCCAAAGCAGTATTATGAACTTTGCGAGTAGCCATGCTCTGATTCAACTTGACTGCAGCTCACTTTGAATACCACCAGATATGGCCGTGTTTGATGCCCTCAGATATCTGACCAACTATCTCTACGATGCACATACCCAGTCGAAACACCACCTCGCCGACCTGTATGAACTTGTACAATATGCCGGCAACATTGTACCCCGTCTGTATCTCATGATAACCGTCGGCTCTGTCTACATGTCCGTTCCCGACGCCCCCGTGAAGGAGATTATGAAGGATATGATGGAGATGTCGCGCGGAGTGCTGCATCCCATACGCGGCCTTTTCCTTCGGCACTATCTAAGCGGGCAGACGAGGGATCACCTACCAGTTGGGTCTGATAATGGGTGCGTTCATATTTTACTCGGTCTGGTCATAGAGAGCTTATCATGCTCCGCTCTAGTCCTGGAGGAAACCTGCAGGACTCAATCACCTTCGTGCTCACCAACTTTATCGAGATGAACAAGCTGTGGGTCCGCCTGCAGCACCAAGGCCACTCTCGCGACCGCGAAAAGCGCGAGATGGAGCGAAGAGAACTGCGCATCTTGGTCGGCACCAACCTTGTCCGGTTAAGCCAGCTGGACGGCGTGGATTTGGATCTGTACCAAGGAACGATCCTGCCCGCTGTCCTGGAGCAAGTCGTACAGTGCAAGGATGTCATTGCTCAAGAGTACCTCATGGAAGTGGTCATCCAAGTATGCTTGTTCGATAATGCGCTCTATGTCCGCTGCTCATGGCCATCCTGCGTAGGTATTCACAGATGACTTCCATCTCCACACCCTCGGCCAGTTCCTATCGGCAACAGCCCAGCTACAGCCGAAAGTCAACATCAAGCAGATTGTCATAGCGTTGATTGACCGGCTCGCGGCTTATGCGGCTCGGGAAGCAGAGAATGAAGATCCTGAGGAGACGAAACGCCAAGAGGAGGCTGCGGCTAAACGACTTGCGGAGCGCGTGAAGGTGCAGAGGGCGCGTGTTCGCGAGGCCACCAATGTCGCAACCCCGACCAGCGAGTTCAAGCCGGAAGCCGATGCTTGGGGATCACCCACCAGCCCGACGCTTCCTGCTAGTCCTCCAATAAATGGGATTAATGGAACCAATGGGACGACGCACGCAGACGCGGAGAAGGGACCGGAGGTGGATGCCGAGAAGCCAGACAAGGGCAAGGAGAAGGAAGGCACTGCGCAAGTCCGAAAGTTCAGGGGGGTGCCCGAGAACGTCAAGCTTTTCGAAGTGTTTTGGGAGCAGGTTGTTCAGTTGATCAAGGTGTGTGTGGCCCAGTTTCGGTCTCATTCCTGAATGATACTTACGATATGCAACCTAGGCACGACCAGATCTGGCGATTCAAGATGTCACTGCTCTGCTTGTGTCCCTGACCAACCTCTCACTCAGCTGTTACCCCGACCGCTTGGAATATGTCGACCAGGTCCTCGGATTTGCTCGCGACAAGATCAAAGAGTTCTCGGACAGGTTTGTGACTTGCTTTTGTATGTTATGTATCTATTAAGCTATGTTCGCAGCCCCGACTTGCATAGTCAACAGACCACCAACAATCTTTCTGCCCTCCTTGTTGCCCCCATAAACTCGTATCAATCTGTCCTCACCCTCCTTGCTCTCGCCCACTACGTCCCCCTACTGAACCTGCAGACTTATGCGACGCGACGTACACTAGCTCACTCCATCGTGTCATCAGTCTTGAAGAATGAGACGATCATCGAGGCACCAGAAGATGTAAACGGCATTCTCGAGTTGTGCCATGTACTGATCAAAGATCAACCTGATGCTGGCGTCGGCATGGGCAGCACAGGGCCACCGAGTGTTCGAGACGGCCGGCGGCATGGGCCGTATGGCGGAGAACATGAGGACGTCGCCGAGGAGCAGGGCTGGATCGCACGAATGGTGCATTTGTTCCGGGCAGAATCACTCAGCGCGCAGTTCGAGGTATGTAACTATCCGCGCTTACGTGCTGTCCCCGAGCTGATATTCCTGGATCAGCTGCTACAATCCGCCCGGAGACATTTCGAAGCTGGCGGTGATCGGATGCGGTACACGTTCCCTGCACTCATCACCTCATCTATCAAGCTTTGCAGACGGTATAAGAATCGGGAGCATTTGGTACGCTCATCATTCTAATGTCTCCACCTGGCAATCGCTGACTGGGAGGGAACAGGAGGATGATTGGGCAACGAAAGCACAGGCGATCCTCAAGTTTATCCGTCAGCTCATCTCGATACTTGCCAATCAAGTCGAAGCTCCCGCCATCGCGCTGCGTCTGTTCCTCCTTGCCGCTCAGATCTCAGACGAGTGTGGCTTTGAAGACCTTACCTACGATCTGTATGTCGAGGCCTTCACAGTCTACGAGGAGAGCATATCCGAGTCGCGCGCCCAGCTTCAAGCGATCACACTGATGATCGGTACGCTGCAAGGCGCAAAGGTGTTCGGCCTGGACAACTATGATACGCTCATCACCAAAGCGGCACTGCACGGTGCGAAGCTGCTCAAGAAACCCCATCAAGCGACCGCAGTGCACCTTGCGAGCCACCTGTGGTGGCAGGAACCGCCACCTCCTGAAGGTCCACCAGGCGGAAGAAAAGGACGCGGAGAAGTCTCCGCCGCCGAAGGAGAAGGAGGAGAGTGCGGAGAATGCGAAGGCTGTGAGTCAGGGTTCTTTGCTGCATCGCTGGACTGTGTTCATCTGTCATTGCAGTATCCTCATCAGGATAGCAAGCGTGTGCTGGAATGCCTCCAGAAGTGTCTCCGGATCGCGAACTCGGCGACAGAAGAGATCATCACGATCCAGCTGTACGTTGATGCGCTAGACCAGTATCTGTTCTACCTCGAACGAGCGCGACTGCGGTATGTTTAGAATGTCATATCAGTGCTTGAGTTCGATCATCTCATCTTCTCTGCAGGTGACGCCGAAGTTCGTGAACTCTCTTGTAGAGCTCATCACCGCAAGCATCGACAACATCTCCTCGCCGGACGTGCACCCCTCACAGCGTGCGCCTCCCGGGTTACTGGAGAACGTCCAGACGCCAGAGATGATCACGCGGCACTTCCGGAATACCCTTCTCTACATCCAGGGGAAGAAGGCCGTGACAGACGTCGGCGGTGCGAACGAGCGATGGGACGATGTTGACGTAGTCGGGGCCGTGCTGAAGATGGGCGTATGATGATTCCCTGGTCCTCAGAATGGATGCCACCAAGCCGACATGGCTTGGTCTTTTTATTGATCTTTTTTTACCTGCAACGCTCTGCTCCGTTATTGATAGGCCTATTTCATGTCCATTTTGTTTACTGCCATGATTTACATAATGTGCTCTCCCTCTACCGTCCGGAAGCTCTCTGATACATAAGGTCTGCTAAGATAAGTGTTACTGGGGGACGGCGTAGACTTGCGCCGTCTCGGCCACTAGTTGTGGCAGCTTTTCAGCAGGGATGAGCATCAGCCGGCCGCCCTGGTCCAGCCCGAATGAATCTTTCTCTCTGGGTTGTACGTTTGTTAATCCGTAGTCCAGAGTGAACGAAGCAGCCTGATAACGACGGGCTAATAGTCAGAGAAATTCCCAACCAGAAAAGGACTAGTTGACTACCTTTTGGATCAAGTCGTCTTCGTGGTGGAAAGAGTGAACACCTCCTCCACTGGAGGAAATTGGCGCCGAGTTGCGTTGGCGCTTTGTTTGTGGAGCGGTAGCCTGCATCTCTGCCTCCTCTTCGGCGGATAGTCGGTACGTCCGCGAGATGAGCAGGAAGTGTGTGAAATGGTATGGCTCGTTCTATCATACCGGCAACGGAAATGAGAGATAGAACGCAGAAGCAGGATCGAAGAACAAAAGTGCACCTCGTCGATTGCCCATTTAATTTCATCCGCCAGCATCCTGTACATATGGGGGACGACCTGCACGGGCATGTTGATCAGGCGCTCGCTGAAGATAAAGCCGACATGGTTCTGCGACTCGAGGCCGGCTGCGCCGATCAGGCTCTGCAGTGTAGCATGGAATGGGACGTTATTGGCGGATTTTAGTAGGGCATATGCAATGATAGCTTTTATCGACGGATGATTCTATAGAAGAAGGCACGGTCAGAAGCAAAGTTATCAGACATGCCTCGAGGGCGTACCTTGTGCACATGCATATTCAGCACCGTCAGAAACGCGTAAGGATCGCTCTCTTTTCCATCTGTCTTTACTGTCGAGCCTATCAAAGGCTGTGACAAGATGAGTTCTGCAAGTTGATGTGGATGGAAGAGTTCAGCATCCGTTTGGAAGAGCTGGGTGGAGAGCCGNTTGAGTGCGAGGAAGTCGACATCGGGATTGGGGTCGAAAAACTCGAAATCGACATCGACAAGGCTCTACTGATGCGGCGTGAATAGGCTAAAGTCTNAGACGAGATAACAAAGGGGCACATACNACATCGCTATCGTCGCCGTCGGCGCCGTCGCCCGTCTGTTGCTTTCGTTTTGACATTTTGCTGTGATGAAGGATNCGGACAAAATCGATTCCAATAAATGATCGACTCGCGTGACGGNAAGNCGGGCCGGATAANGGGGACGCGGGATGCAGGTGTCGAGACGCGCCCGGATTGCAGNNACGGAACGGAACCCGATAACCCGACCGGTCAATAAATACGGCCACCNACNTGCACGTCTGNAGTCTTATCNTTTACATANTTGATCGAGTCACCAGTACTTATAGCACAAGCTATCATCTAGTACGTCTTTTATCTTTATCCCGGCCGTTCACCCTTTNCCCAGCTCTCGCATGNTGCCTCGTCTGCTCGCTAGGCGAGTCGCCGTATCCACCAGNCCAGCGCATGCGCTACCTTTCACTCGGGNTTTCCATAGCACGAGGCCACCGATAATTGGAAGCCGATGGAGGCCTCGTCGAATGGCAGGCGCAGGCGCTTTGGGAGGAGCCCTACTCCTGGGATTTGCGGCTACNACNTTCCANGCTGACGATNCCGGAGCAGATGACAAGGAACACAGGCAGCCCACAGCGCTGTCTACCCTCATCCGGACTTATGTGGTCTATTCNATGTGTTCGATCCCGGTCTTGGTGGACTGGTCACCATCGATCTTGTCCTTCCTGTCATCCATTCCCGGGGTGAAGCAGATCACAGAGTTTGTTGTGCGCCAGACGTTCTTTGCTCAGGTTCGTTGCAACGTTGATTTCACGACACCCGATGCGATCATATTTCTGTACAGTTTGTAGGTGGCGACACGGCTCTGCAATGTATTCCCTTGCTCGAGCAGATGCGGAAAGAGGGAAAAGGTGCCCTCTTNGCCTACAGCATTGAAGTCGACGAGCAAGCGGCCTCCGGAAACGGCCACAAAGCGACGGAACCTGTGCATAAACGCATAGTGAACGAAATGATTCATTCAATCGACGTCTCTGCNGATTTTGAGGAGCACTATGCNAGGGGCAGCAATGGCAATGGCAAACGGACATGGGTAGCCTTGAAACTTGTGGGTCTGACAGTCGATGACGTCGAGCATAGTCGTCTTACGGCATTTATTTCAGACTGCAATGCTACCTGACGCACAATCCTTGGTTAATCTTTCAGAGCATCTCACAAAGACCCGAGCTCGACCCTCGACCGAAATTGCGTTCCCCGGCTGTCCACAATCTACTGATCTCGACTGTCTATATTNCGGCAAGATACCAGCAGGCTCCCCNCTNACTGAACAAGATGTTACCGACCTCNAAGAGCTGCATGCTGATGTAGTAAAGATTTGTTTACGGGCACAAGAGCGTGGCATTAGAATCATCATAGATGCAGAACATAGGTAAGCTGCTTTTATATGAAGCAGTGAGTTTGTACTAAAGCATGCCCCATCTGCAGTTGGTATACCGTATGTCCCCTCGATCAGCTAAGTGCGGCGAGAGACATAACATTTCTTGCAGCCTGCTACAGACGCAATCAGCCTTTCCCTCATGCGCCAATTTAACCGTTTCCCCGCGCGCACGTCCGGATCGCAACTGACTCTGCCGCTCATCTATACCACCGTCCAAGCATACCTCCGTCGGTAAGCCCATGCCCACCACACCCTCAAGATCTGTACNTGACCGCTCTCCATGCAGCACGCCAGAATACATCCCCCAACTCATCAAAGACGCCAAAGCCGGAAACTATGCACTCGGCGTCAAGCTCGTCCGCGGCGCGTACCATGTGCAAGAAAATGCCGCGCATAACGCCCGCGCTACCGGCTCCGCGCCCTCGCTGTCGATCTCCCCGGACCCCCTCCCGCCCGTGTGGTCGACCAAGGCGGACACGGATGCGTGCTACAACGCCGCCGTACGCGTGCTCGTCGACACGGTGCAGACTGGCATCGCGGGCGCGCAAGGCGCCGTCGGCGTCATCGCGAAGGCGCTTCTGACCGGCCAGACTGCGCCCGCGGACGCTAGAGACCAGGTCGCAGGCAATCTGACCATGGCCATCGGGGCTTTATCCAACGTCACCTCGTATGTCCCATCGTGGGTGGATCCTTGCTTCGCGTGTGAACTGATGTGGGTTGTAGGACGGCTGCGAGTGCAGCGAGCCTTCTGGCTACGGCGCAGCAGCAGCTGGATTCGTCTGCTACGTTTGGGCAGGGCGTTGTCGCGAACTGCAAGTAGAGTTCGCCGGAGGCTTTGTGTTTTCACCCTGGGACGGTAGCAGTCAGTCGTTTGTACGTAGAACGAGCTGGCGAAGTTTTTTTTTTTCTGGAGGTGCGCCTTAAGCCTGTCGTTACTGCATGGGCTCCATGGCGATCAAAGAGCGCGGTACGCCACACAACGCTCTCCAAACTTGGCTAACAGGAAGGCTGCGTGGCGGATATAGCGTGCTGGTACTGCGCTTCTTCTCAAGGCATGCGCTTTGAATCGAATCCTCTGCGTTGAGTCCTCATGACCTTCGAGAATTCGATGTGCCTTCTTGCTAAGACCCTTCGATAAAACCATATCGCAGCTCGTAACTGATAGTGGCATAACGAGGTGCGTGCCGTAGCTGTCACCGGCCTCGAGACATCTCTCGGGAAAGGTCAAGGCTTCGTGCGCCCCGTACTGCAGCCCCGGAATCTGATGTATTCCTCCAGGTGATTTATTGATTCACTCAGACTGACAGATCTTGTATTTACTGATGGCATCACACTCGCACTGGAAAGTAAGTAGGTGTCAACGTAAAGTCACTGCGGCACCGTCCTTGGTCCATTCTGTTTGCTGCACCGCAGTGCGTCTGTCCTTCGACGGACTGCGCAAGTGGTGGTGGCATCAACGCCTGCCTGCGTGGAGCTGCGGATTGTCAACTGTGGTAACATCTCCAGGCATCACCTGCAGAATATCTTATAATGACTTTCATACGCGCCAGCTACGACACCGTATAAATACGATTGTCGAGGCCCTCAGTATTCTCATCATCTTCATACTCCTCTGACCTGGTGTCTCCGCCTCTCCTTCTTTCCAATTCACCCCCTTCATTCAAGCCTGCAGCGCAGCGCTTCCTTCTTAACGTCCCAGTCGACATGCCGTCCTACCTTCGTATCGTCGCTCTTTCTACCTCCCTCTTTTGCATGCTTGCAGCGCAGGCAGGTCCGTCATCCGACCGCCTCTCAGACGATTTTAATATTCTGACGATTTCCCCGCAACAGCTCCTCTACAGTCCCGCCAAGCCGGCGACCAGCAGTGCAACCTCGACCGCATCGGCATCGTGTTCATGACGGCCCAAGCACAGAACACCGTCAACACGCTCGCGACGCTCCAGTACGCCCTCCCTCCCCCCTCTCCATTGCACACTGACATATTTTTCTCGCCGACGCAGGAACTCGACAGACGTGCAGACGGTCCAGAGCGGCATCGCNGGGCGCCCAAGGCGCGATCGGCACCATCGTCCAGGCGCTCTTCGCGAACCAGCCCGCGCCCGCCGCCGCGCGCACCCAGGTCGGCGGGAACCTGACCACGGCCGTCGAGGCGCTCGCGAACATCAACTCGTACGTACCCCGCCTCTGGTACCACACTTTGCAGCGAAGCGGAATTGACCGGGGACGCAGGACCGATATGAATGTGTCTGATTTGGTTCAGATGGCGCAGCAGCAGCTGAACGCGTCTGCGGCGTTTGGGAACGGCGTCGTGGCGAACTGCAAGTGACGGATGCAGTGTCTGCAAGTACGATGTGTCCGGCGCGCCCTTGTCAGATACAGCTGTCGGTTGAATATAATGTTGATATTGGCGCTGGGCCGCCTATAAATGATGCGCGACGCATGAGTTCACCGACAAGAGAGACGCAGGCGTACGATAACGATGCAGAAAAGAGTGATCCTGATGGATCATCAAACACTACTGCTTCGCCTCGCACATGGAAGGTAGAAATTCTGCTCATGCAATGCTCAGTAAAAATAAATCTGATTCGAGAGTGGTTCATGCATTAAGAGAGAATCGAACTCCCGGCGGGTCGATGGCAATAACCCAGGTTACCACTAAGCCATTAATGCTCTTGAGATTAGTCCATTCAATATAACAAGTTTGTTGTTTCACAGTACAGCAGTTCAGTGGGGGATACGGCTCTATGGGTATTTTCAAGTTGACATGGTGCGGACCTTACAGCCAGACCTCGAAGAGTTAGCGCCACATTTACTAACGAAACGACGGATGCCTCGAATCCTGAGATCCTTGAGTTCGAAAGCCAGAAGTATTACCTACAAGACTCGACGTGATGGCAGGCAAGGCACTCCCGACAGCCAACAACGCGAAACAGTGAAACGGATCCTTTTATTGCAGACTCTGCGTACCACGCCGGTCATGAGCAGAATACAAACACTGTAACTGTAGCATTCAGAAGCCCTCATCTACCCGAGCCACCTGTATCCCTTTGAGATATGCAAGCGAGGGCCTTTACAGGCACTGGCTGTAGTAGGCGTTCGACGTCTGGCACGTCGAGCCCGACGCGCAGACGGTCGGTCCGGTCCAGCCCTGGCCACCGCTGCACAAAGGGATCAACACACGCCTCTACCACGAACGGAAAGGCACTCACCATTGGCCGTACTTGGTCTGGGTCGCCTGCGGTCATCTGTGTCGCGCGCGGTGTTAGTCGCGCAGTCGGGATGGTCGAGAAGCGACGCGCTGACCTTGCCAATGGACGAGATGGCCCAGCCGGCGAGGGCGCCTGCGGCGCCGGCTGCTGAGCTCGCGAGGGTGGTTTGGCCGTTGGCCGTTGGGCTGGTGAAGGAGGCGAGGTTGATGGACTTGTCGTCGTCGAGGACTGTTTCGGGCTACGAAAGGAGTTGAGATATAGATGCAGCGAAGAGTTGAACTGAAGCCTACCATCGTCGCGGCGTGCGTCTCGAGCCGCTTCATGAATAGCTCGACGGCCTTGAACGCCTGATCTCGCACAATCCTATGGAGAACATTTAATCAGCAGCGCAGCAAAACCAAACCTCACGCACTTCTCCTTGTCGACGAGCGCACCGGCGACGACCCCGACGACCTTACCCGCGAGCTCCTCGACCTCGAAGCAGCCCATGCACGCCATGAACGCCATGAGCCCCGCGACGCGCGCGTGCACCGAGTCGTCCTTGAGCGCCTTCGCGAACGCCATCACGAGCACCTTGCGCTTCGTGTTGTACCCGAACGTGGGCCCGAGGCGCCCGATGAGGATGCACGTGTTCGTGCGGATGGACGCCTCCGGGTCGGACTGCAGGCGCGCGAGGTGCCGCAGGAGCTCGTTGTTGAGGATGCGCTCGCTGAACTGTGCGGGGTGAGATGGCGCGAAGAAGGGAGGGGAAGGGCGCGTACCTTGTCGGAGAGGAGGCCGATGGCTTTGATGGTTGCTTCGCGGATGACGGGGACGGTGTCGGTGAAGCCGGTTTGCTGTCGCGTGCGCATATAAGCGTCGTGCGTGGCGCGCGGAGAGAAGGCGTACCAAGTGCGGCCAGACCTTGTCCGTCACGGTCTTCTTGTCGAGCGCGCCCGCATAGTCAGGCAGCATATCGAGCAGGGCCATGCGTGTCACGCGGTCCGGGCTGGCGAAAAGCTTGATGACAGGCTCGATGACGACCTTCAGGTGGTCGTCGGACGGGACATTCTTGCCGAGCTGGATCGCGAGCGGGAGGATCGCGGGGGCAGAGGTGGTCGTGGCGGGGTGAGAGAGGGCGGCGAGGAGGGAGGGGAGGATCAACTGCGTGGCGAACGGTCCCGGGAGGGTGGGAGCGACGTCTTTGAGCGTTCTAAGGGCAGAGCTCGTACAAGTACTGCGAAGGATGCAAGGATAAAACGTACCGAAGCAGCCCGGCTCGTTCCCCTTCGGACATGAGACTAAACCCTTCCAAACCTTCGCAGATCTGCAGGAGCCGGTTGCTCTTGAAGAAGCCCCCGTCTGCTGCACTCTCCGACATGCCGAGTTCCAAGAATGTTTTGGCTGTCATGCGCGGCTTTGGGTTGGGATTGAGGAGCTTTTTGAAGGAGGGGAAAACACTCTGAGGAATCGCACCGCGTGATGAGGGTTGCGGTGGATTGTGGGGTGGTTGAGTCGTGGGTGGAGATCCGGCGGCGGGATTGAAAAGCGTGTGGATGAGGAGCGCAAGGGCGTATGAATCTACTGCCGCTACGGGATTCCTGGCGATAGTAATCAGTGCGGCCGAAGTTGAGAAATGGTGCGCATAGCTACTCTTTTAATGATGACCATCCTGCCTTCTTGACTTCTGGAGCAGCAATTGCGTCGGCTTCAGGCTGGCGATTGGCATAGGTCTAGCACGGGGAACGCGGAATAAGAACACAGCATCGTATTTCGCATGTCGCGCTGCGCTTCTACGTACATAGAGAACTCCAGACACGTCTCTGGGACTCGTCAGCACCTCAAACCCTCCCAGCTTCCACTCTCCGGTGGGAGTCACGAATATTGAACCGACGCGGATGCTGCCATGTGTCGAGTTGCATGGATCATTGACGAAAGCTAATGCCGTCTGAAAACACATTAGAAGAGATTTAATGACGAATGCGAGCGTACACGAACCGTTATTCGATGAAGGCCCCAAAGTAACCAGTCCTGCTTCTCTTGTGCGCTTTTTGAGGACCAAGCCTGCAGTTCGCCAGCCAGAGGTCTGACGCATTCTGTCATAATATGCAGAGTTGTCTCGGTTTCTACCTCGCCCACAAACTTAAGGACGTCTGGATGTCGAGTAGCACGAAGTTTGTGAAGAGCATTCTTGGCTAACGCGCGGAGATTGAGATCATTCCGATAGTCACCCTTGAACTCGAAGACCGAAATTGGACTTCCGTCATCCTAAGACATGTCAGGTATTTGCACTGAGATCATATCCACGACACGAACCCGTTTCGTCGCGTCATATAGCGTCCAGACATTGCTTGTACCCTCGAATGAAGTGACTTTCTGGCCCAAGGTAAACGGGAGATTGAGGCCTGATTTTTGGACGAGAGAAGATACTGCAGCTGAACCGAGCGTCCGGAGGTAGTCCATCAGGATTTAGTCCCGAATACACGTCGTGTCTGACCCTTCGCCTCGCAGAGCGGTGTGAAGGCGTCGCACTCTTATTATGTATGTGGACCAGCTAAAGCTAACGTGTCAATCTAAAAGGTCCACGTGGACTCATCCCAGGTCCACGTGTCCACCGGTCACTCAGCTGTGGTCATGAGCGTCTCGAACGTTTTGTTGTTCTCCTCCTCCTCTCCACTCCATCTCTCCTCCTCCTCCTCATATGCTGTCTTGCCAGCATTGCTATCTTCGTAACCGATTCTTCTTGCTGTGAAGACTAAAATCGCTGCTGTCGCGTGGCCTCGAGCCTTGGCGCACCCCCAACCCCATCTCGCAGTCACTTCGCCAGTCAACTGACCGCACTCCCGACGCGCTTTGACGCCCTCATTACCCTTGCAACTTCCATATACCCTCTCCCAGATACAATGGCACTCAATGGAACGAATCTCACCGCGTCGACATCACAGCAGCCCCCGTTACCCCCGGAGTTCTCAGACGGCATGATCCCCCACATGAACGGCTTTGATGAGATCCCAATTGAGGTTCTGGAGAGGGAACTACCCCTCGTGTACGAAGGACAAGTACCTCTGAGAGAGGTAGTCTCCAGGGTCGTACAGGCATGCTATGCCGAACTGACTGAGATGGCCGAAACGTGAGTGGTCTGCTTGTCCTGCTAATAGGCGGAGGGTGCGGTTCGCCGTAAGGTGCTATAGGAGAGGTGTCGAGGTGTCGGGTTCTGTGTTTCTCGTGCTATCTACATGCATAATGACAACTATTCTCCAGCCTCCCATCTATGTCAGACAGTGCGCGAAAACGAAAAATTGCCGATTTCGTCGTATCGTGGAAGAAGCAGATCGTGAAAATGTACGCCGTCGCGAAGTGGTCGCGGGATGCCGACATCGTACAAAAGTGCATGGTTCGTTCCTTCGAGACGTGGTTCCCTCATTGTGTGCTCAAATGAGAGGACAGAATATCACGGCGTTCCTCATGAATCAGAACGGGCAATTCGAAGACGTCATTCATGGCTTGAAATATGCGAAGGACAGCTTGGATCCCGCGAGGTGTGCCTCTTTCGTTAGGTCCTTCTGCGCAAGTCTTAAATCCCACTGATAGACTTCGAAATCACGACCTGCTCACGTCTCTAGACGTCCTTACAACAGGATCCTACAGGCGTTTACCTACCGGCATCAAGGTTTCTATTACTATTCTAGCATTCTTTCATTTTCTAATCGGTTTGGCAGAAATTAATTATCCCACCGACTCCCCTTACAGATGACGAAGTTGCCAAAACCCTCTTCGACATTGAAGCCCTCATCCGATATCGCCTGCGCATGAACGAACCCATACCCATTGAAATGTCACAATATCGAATATGTAGGCGTATCTGAAACCTGCCACCAATTTCTGCTCACTGGTTTCAGCGGACGGACGCGCCTTTTTCACCGTGCCCAAACTTTTCGAGGCATCCCTATGTTTGCGGGGTGGCAACAAAGACGATGGCTGGTTCTTCGTGCACGTTGAATTTCTGTTCAACGTGGGCGGTGACCTTACTGGCATGCAAGGTCAGCTTTTCTTCAGTAGTCTGACGCACATGCTTCATCCTAGGGTCTTTTTTGCAGAGTTCCCCAGAAAGCCTGCCGGTATCCTCAAGCGATTTGTCACGGAAGAGGCGGATTCACGCCTAGCGTATTACTTACCTCTTCCTGAAGTGCAGCCACCTCCTCCAGGCGTCGAAGTCCCACCAAGACCACAGTTAGCAGAAGGCGTAGTAGATGCGCCACTGATACGACTGTACAACTTCCTCCGTAAGTCTGTTCATTCTTCGACTGAGAAACGGTAAGTGACAGCGCGCGAATGGACATCAGAGATGATGTCCATGTCCTACCAGCTGGAAATTCTTTGGTACCAGGTACGTCCCGCCGCTCCAGCACAGTAGATAGATCAAAGACATAGAAGCCCTCCAGGCCGAACGCATGCGCTCGCTCGGCTGGGCCGAGTTCCTCACTGTCGAAATGGCGCGCAACCGCAAATCGCTCTCACTGTCCTACTGGATGTACGCGCCCCTTCTCCGTCCTTCATCCCCTTCCATCCTCATCGCCACGATGTCGCAGACGCAAGCCGCCCACACGACAGCAAGCCGCGCCGCAGCGCGCGAAGCTCCCGCGCGAGCGCGCTCGACGGCTGGTCTGCGAGCTGGTCCTCCGGCAGCGCATCTAAACTCGCGGGTTCGGACGGTGCAGAATTGATGCTGATGCTGTGCGCTCCGAGCGCAGGCACTATGCTTGAACTCGGAAGCGGCCGTGGCGAGAGCGCATGTGGATTGGACGGCGCAGGTGCGTACGGAGGAAGGAATGGGGTGTGAAACATTGGGCTTCGGGCGGCGGGCGGCGGGCCTTCGCTGTTGTATGCTGCGAAGTACGGACGATACGACTTTGGGATGGATGTGATGCCAGAGTACTTAAACTTATACCTGTGGGATCATCGATATCGTGCGCACGATTGAGACAAACGGAGGTAAGACTTACAGGAGCATACTCCGGCTGGGAGACGGTACGGTGCCAGGGTGAGTGCTTTCGATTGAAGGCAAAGGAATGAAGCCTACATTCTGTGTGCGTCCAGCGACTCGGGCCTCTTGAGCATTGTCTGAAATCCATTCACAAACACCGTCATGAGATGCTGGCCAGCCCATCGCGTGCATCAGCATCGTCGAGATCACGCCGTCGTCTACAACAATCAGACTCACCCCGTCCGCAGCGGACTCCCATCGCATCTCGATGATCCCGCTCGCCACGCCCGTTGATGCTGCCCAGACCTGCGATTTCTTTGGCAATGCGCTAGTCAAGTACAGTTTGGCCATTGCGCTGCGAAACGCTCTGTCGACTTCCGGGGAGGGTGGCTGACCGTTAGGAGTGCCGTCGATGTCGACGGCAAGGTATCCTGTGAATTGGACACGCATCATGAAGGTAACGATCTTGTTGGACATAATGGTCCAGCGGGATGTCCGGGAAGAGGTCAAGACCGTCGTGCTATGTATAAGTTCAAGTTCCAAGTTCAAGAGACACGATGGCATAAGCTGCTATTGTTCAGATTCTGGACAGCCGCAGCGGACCGACGGCATGTGGCCGGGCCGGATGCTGGGACGAGCAATTTCGCATTCAATCTGCATCGCTCAGGCTGCTGGAAACTTGAACGTTGATGTTTACAAAAAAACAAGGGCCCACTGCGTTTTGTGGACGAAGAGTTCACTCAATGCAGATGTCTAGACATCTCAGACTTCGTGTGGAAGACACTGATTTACGTACTTACAGTGGGAAGACGTCGACGATGGTTGACAGCCTGCAGCCAATGTTCCTTTCCTGATGTTCACCTTGATCCTGCTATTTCGCCCTTGCTCTTAACAGAGTTTCTAGATGTTCTTCGAGTAAGTTACGATGGTCATGTTCCATTGTCAAGTCACCAAGCCATTTAATACAGAAAAATGTAGATCTTCACTCATTTATACAGCACTCCTCCTCTCAGATGCATGACAGCCAGAACGATGCAAGAGCGGAAGACGTAGTCTAATACCCGACGTTGATGAGGTAGTCTGCAAGGCCCTCGACGATGAGCGTGGCCTCGGGGGCCTGGGTCGGCGCAACGTACTCCGCGACCAGGACCGCCTGCTTGGTCTTGACAAGGACCACACCATCAGCCTGGACAAACGAGCAGCATCATTTTCAATCACTCCAATGTTCGAGGACACAAGTACTGACCTGCTGCTTGCCGTAAATACTCCGCTCATTCGCTTGGAGGACGAAGAACTTCCGGCCGGCCAGGCGAACACCACTCGCCTGAATGGCACCAGGATTGGAGAAGGCGTTTACCGCGGCCTTCTGCTCATCAGCTGACAGCTACAGATATGATCAACGCGGAACGGATATGCGCAAGCCACTATCAGCGATGCCACCCACGGACAGCCGCACAACCTGACTCACCGTGTACCCTGGCGATGCCGCCCATACACCACCAGCCTGCCCCAAAATCGCGGCCTTGGAAATCTTGCCAGTGCCAAGGAGGTTGCTGTCGACGTACGCTAGTACCGGGATGCGAAGTCGATGTCAGCCGCGCACGATCGCAACAGGTGATGGTGAGGAGACTGGGGAGCTGCGGGTGGCGACGTACCTTGCCAGGACATTCTTCGCGACGAGTGGTGTGTGGATGGGGAGTGGTTAGGGTGCTTGTGGTTCGAAGGTGTGGGTTGGTGAAAGAAGGAGAGTGGAGAGAAAGAGGATGGGCTGGTCTGAATCCGGAGATCGCCATCTGATATGTCGCCGCTATGCACCGCACCTCCGCTTACTCTGCATCAATTTTTTACTGGCATTTCACGCATTCACAGTCGTGCGCACCGTTCTGCACGGCTATATTGCATCGTCACCGGTAAGTATGTAATTTAATATGGGTTTTGTGGAGGGGGATATAAAATCCGGAAGGCTGCTTAGGCGATGACGAAGTCGATCTTACGTGACTCGAGACGAAGCTAGTCTCCCTAAGTATGTAAGGCAGAGTAGACGAATCCTCAACCATCGTGCCTCAGGATCGTTTCATCTGACGACGAAGCCTGAAGTTTGTTATCCGAATTTTCGATTGTAGACGGCAAACTCAAACGCGTTCAATTGCTCATTGCTGTTGTCATTGTTGGTGAGGACGACCTCGGAATGATGATCCTGATATGTTAACCTTTTGAATATATTCGGCCAGACGCTGCAGCAGTACTAGGTTCAGCGACGTGTGTCACGTACGGTGCTGGAACAGATTTACATGTGAAGCAGTAGGTGTCGCTCCCATTGCGCGACGACAAGACGATTAACGCACCGCGTGCCGATATATCTTACGCTTCGTTCAGATCGGATTCGGATCACGTCAAAAGGCTTCATGGCACGTCTTGGCCGAGCCGCCGAACAGCTCACCTCTCGGAGTCGAGATAGTCATACGCGCGTGGCTTTCTCTAGACGTCCCCGTTTGCTCATCCATGTCGACAACTCCGGGGCATTCCATGGTGTCAAAGCCACAGAGCCTGTATGACCTTACTTTCGATTTGTCTTGTCATTTCCATCCATTTCACAGCCATTCTTCCAAACGAGAACCGGGAGACGTTGCCTATTGTTATACGTTTCCTTTTTTCGCCCACAAGCGTGTGCGCTAAATACGAGTCGATCTCTGCTCAGGTCAGTATCTTCCATCCTACACGTTGTCGAACACTGTTGAGCTATACCAGATCTGCTTCGGCTACAGCAGGAAGCAGACGAGCATCATGACACAGGGACCGCGCCCCAGCAATCAATTGGCTGGTCTATGCATGGAACCCGCACCGCCAAGCGAGGACAATTCGGCCCCAACAGTCCCATTACGGAAGCAAGCATCTCGTGTAGGGTGTCTCATGCAGTTGCTTAGCACTGAGCACTCTTTTAGCAAACTGCAGCCAAACCTCGGACGAATGTAAGTCTTTCAATCATGTATAATAGCGATGACATCTACTATGATCTAGGACCTGATCCTATATATGATCTAGTATATGCCGTGGTGCTGAGATTACGAGCTTCATGCTTAACGACGTCCTGGACCAGATAAACTCGTTAGCTCATATTTATCCGAAGCGGATCAGTGAGTCTTTTATGTGCTTGCCCTTGGACCAAACAACATCTTTTGATTTTTCTCGCTCCCTGTATCTCAGCACCGGCATGCAGGGAATACGAGCTCCTGTCAAAGCAACTTGAGTCTTGTCTGAACGCTCCTCAGAAGGCTCCTGCTCCAGCGTGACGGTCGTGACCGTGTCAGCTGACTTTGTGACAACCGTGTGGGCGTGATTTGGCGCGCTCACGAGTCTCCAGTCCGACGCGAGTCTTTGCCCTATTCGCTAGTGGGTCCTTTATCGCTTTACAATTTCGAGACCATCTTGTCTTTCTATGCAGGATTCCCGAATATGTCCTTTTCTAGGCCCGAATATTCGAATGTCAACCTTTGACGCTGCCAGCATAAATCTCCCACCCATTTCGAGATGGCTTGCAGTCATAAGATCCGAGGTTGACAGCAAGACGTAGGCCTCCTGCATACCGGAGATTTAGCAGGACCTTTTCTAATGTTATATGAAGTGGTTCCTTCATACTGAAAGCAGTACTTTACCGAGACCATAGATGACATCATTTCTCGACCCGCGCGTACAACTCGTCCAGAATAATACTCGTATCGAACCTAACAACATGGCATTCCTCCGTTGACCAGGCCACACACCGACCACGACCAGGATCCAACTTGCCTGCCCGTCATGACGCAAAGGTCATGGTTATGCATCCCGCATTGTCGTTGCGAAAGAATGCGAAAGGACTCTTGTAAGTGTTCCTCGTAAACACCTAGATGCACAAAAGGCAGATGCTTTGTATCACACAACGCCTCTTGAAACAAACAATCATGGCTAAAGGACACAATCAAGCCAAAGAGTGTCGACATTCCAAAACATGAAAGAACGTAACGGTCAAAGTAAAACAAAGAGCGTATCCATGCGCGCACGCAGGTAAGAAACATATATAAGCAACTGGGCATCTGAGATGTCTCCACTGCAAAATCTGGGACCCACACCGTCGGCTTTGCCTCATAGCGGGCGCAATACCCCTATGGCAGCGAAGCCGGCTGCTGCTAGTGCCTCTGTACGCGGCACGAGGTGAGCACTTAATTGGATCCAGAGCAAGTGCGGAATGCTCACCCACTTATCCCCGCGACACTCTTGCTAGCTTGTCCAGAAGCTGGTGTTGAGCAAGCACCTCCTTGCGGGGCATGGTCGCAGAGTGCAGGCATCACTCGTACCTCCGGCTGCTCGGGGTTGGCGTCTGCCATTGGATGGTCGACGGGTTGACTGCTGCCGCCAGCTGCAACTGGCGGCAGGCGAAAAGCCTGAGGACCAGCATACGGTCCGTACTAGGCCACTGTGAGTCCCTCAGTCCATGCAAACGAACGCGCGCTGATGAATGCGGTGGCTTACAGATTTGGGCTGAGTGATATTGAGCCAGCCCGGAAAGCGGCCTGCCCATCCTCGTCCTCCCAATCCATCTCCCCGTCCTCCCAATCCATCTCTCCGTCTTCCCAATCCATCTCTCCCCGTCGTTCCAGTCCATCTCCCCGTCCGACCCCTCGCTGGCTCGCTGCCTGAGCGTCCGTCTCCGATGCGCCCGGCTCACTCCCCGTCGACATTTACGTCGGGGCCCTCACCGAACGCGCTGCCCGCGATTCGGCGAAGGCGCTCGCGTCCTTGGCACTGGCGAACTAGAGGCGGTGGACAACGAGAGGCAACGCGTGTGGCGGCTGCACGCCCGCTGACGCAGGAGGCTGGATGCTTGTTTCCTGCGGTGCGAATGGCGCTTTTATACGCCTTTGCGTCGCTTTCTTTGTCTTATTTTTGTGCGAATTTATGGGGGCGTGATGGTGGAATTGTGCAGCATGTTTCTGACGCACGTAGGCATGAAAGGGAGATGGCTATCAGCGCGCCTGGTGGGATCGATATGCAAAGAGGTGAAAGGGCGATTGTCCTTTTACCATCGCTTGTCCCGGATACCAGTAGCTCAAAGAAAGACGAAGTGCTTACTCATAGAGGTCAACGACATCGAGAAAAGGCGCTCGCCTGGAAGATGCACACAAGGACGATAACGCTAGGCCACGGACCTCATACTGCTTGACTACGATACGAATACATACAAAGAATGCTGCGGCCGCGCGACAGACCGCCGCTGCGCACGGCCAGACGGCGAACAGATAAACGTTGACTATATGGTACATCCCGCACAACACGACCAGGTGGCCTGGTACCGCGCACGTGCGAATATCGAAGGTGACCGGAGATAAATAATACAAAACCGTACAGGTGCGCATGACATTGCTTCACGGGTCGAGTCCATCGCGGCAGGCCTAGAGCTCCATCTCCATCTCCATCCCGTCCCACTCCTCCTCTTCCTCCTCTTCCTTGACGCTGAACCGCGCCCCGCCGTCCTCTGTGCCGAACCGCGCCATGCTCGTGCGTCCGCGCGAGCTGAACCCGCCGCTGGCATAC
>SFCI01000171.1:0-32046 GCA_004681135.1 Hericium alpestre | reverse complement strand
TTCTCCAACGGCAACACGCAGCCTGACTCCTGCGCCGCGGGTGGATGCCTCGGCGGCCTCGAGTGCTCGCCCAACGGCGGCACTGGTGTGCCTCCCACGACCCTCGCTGAGTGGACACTCGATGCGGACGGTACCGACTGGTACGACGTCGTGAGTATGCCTCTTCATGCTGCTACGTATCGCTGCTCATGTAATGGTTCTCACATTGACAGAGCAACGTCGACGGTTCTGACCTCCCGATGGCCATCACCATTGGCGGCAATAGCGGCTGCACCGAGCCATCGTGCTCCACCGACCTGGTCGCCAACTGCCCGGCTGAGATCGCCGTCACCGATGCCGCCAATGGGCAGCGCGTCGCTTGCGGCTCTCCCTGTAATGCGAACTCTACCAGCGCCGCCACCTGTCCCTACTGGGACGTGAGTATTGTTTTACAGTATCCATTCCTCGTGACTGTACTTACGAGTGGCCTTTCGTCCAGTACTACCACGATGCCTGCCCTCAGGTTTACGCGTATGCCTACGATGACAACTACGCCCTTTTTACTTGCTCCAGCACTGCTGCTACGAGCTACGTGAGTCGCGCCAGCTCCTTACTGCCTGGAGGTTTACTGACGACTCATGCGAACAGACTCTTACCTTCTGTATGTCGCCTTCTTATCTACATGCCTATGATACTGACTATGCTTTTAGGCCCGTGAATGCCTTCAACGTCGACATTCGAAGTCTTTGCTGTTTTAACATCCCTCGGAGGAAAATAGTGTTAGGTTCTCATCTGTAAATAACGTGTCCAAACTGAACGTATTTTTATGGTGCCAATGAAGTAGCGTGGATCGGTGAAGATTCATTTACACCGCACAACGACGATGCGACGAAAACGGCAGGTACAGTGTTGGGAAATGAAGGCACTGCATCATAGGTACGATGATCAAAGTAGGGTTCCTTCATTTCATCGTGCTTTCTTCCGAGCCCAGGAGCGCGGATCCGCGGACATCGAGCCTCATTTGCTGTAAAGGCACACCGTATGGCAGAAACTGGCCTAATATGGCCCATGTTCTAAAAAAACGGATCAGAGCGACTTCAGCTTGGCACTCAGATGGACGTGGTGCGTCTTTCGACCTCTTTCATTGGACCTCTTTCACAATTTCGTATTTACATACAGCATGTTGGGGATACAGCGCGATACAGCTATAAACACACAAGAATTTGCCCAATCAGAATAGAATCATGTCATCGTGTCAAGTGTCTGGACCAATCTCCTCGCACCGACTCGGGAGTTTACAAGTCGTATCATCTTGATCCCAAGGCCTTTGACCCTGTACATCTTACCGCCACCCCTTTGAGGCTCGCCAACCCCGCGTTAATTCCAGCAGCTATTTGGCATTGGGACCTGAGCTCTAGATGAGTAACTTTACAGGAGTTCACGACGGGACGGTGCTGACCTCATTTATAACCTTGTCAACCTGCTGTGCGAATCGCTGGCTAAACGAGGCCATGGCTTCTCGAACTCCCGTCCGGCAAGATTTGTTATTGCAATCAATCGACTTCGTGAGGGCAGGCCCCAGTAGCTCGTCTCCAGTAATGACCGCAGAGCATGGTGTCTTCTTCAGCGCTGCCTCTGCGCTTTTCATATAATTCCACCACCAGCCCGGAATATAGACCATATATGTGTTCTTGGCGGTGGTCGTGGAAGAGTTCAGAATTGATCCTTCCAAACGTGAGTTGTACGTCACCAGCATGGTACAAGCGCATTCCTGCGACGGCCCTGCGAGAGGGATGTTGGCGACAGAATCTATCCACTTCCAGTTTGACAGCGCGAGCTTCCCAGCTGCTTCGGAGCACTGCCGATGATAGTCCAGAAGGCGATAATACTGTTCACCTGTGACAGCGCTGAGCTCTGTAGACCAGCCTGCCATGAACGGCTCTTCAAGCGTGCGCCTCGCAGCGGCTTCGATAACCCTAGGACGGCGGAGCTGGCATCCGGCCGCGTAGACCGCCACGGAACCTCGCGCTGCAAAGGCAATCAGGGCATCGTCTATGGTGTCGGCGAGGACGTCCATTCCGAACTTCTCGACTGCAATCACGAGTGCCTTGAGCTGGGAGAGAGCCGCAGACGCGAGTGAGGGATTCGTCATGTTAGGGTAGCAAAAGGCGAGGAGCATTTTCAATGTCATGGAGGTTTCAGCCATTACTATCACCGGTATCCCATTCACTGATAGCTCTCCCTGTCCTTCGATGGTTGGGTCTGAAGACGGTTGATGGTCGGGGACCGGAAGGGTGAATATGGTCTGGAAGATAGGTGATCCTAGGGATAGAATGATCTTATGCACGCGTGGAAGTCCAAGCCATCCGAAGAGCGCAGGATAACGTCAGCTGTGGGGTGGTCGAAGTCTGGCGACGTGTGAAACTTTGGGCTAGAATCATCTCCGGCCAAAGTTCTTTGATCAAAAAGCGTTGATTCAGAGTCGCTTATGGCGCTATCCATGCACGATGGTTGTGGAAATAAAGGTGTAGCTGGACTCAGATCATCAGTACGGGCTCTTGATGCAAGGATAGGGAGCGGTAACATCACCATACCCGATCATTACACACCTGATGTAGACGAGTCTAGGTAAGGCACGAGATTCGAGTACTCGTCTACTCCGTCTGGAGGATTACTTCTCCTCAGTATCACTGACGGCCTGACGAGGGTGAAGCGCGCCTAAAAAGCAAGTGATTTTCCGGTCAGTACCTCTACGGATCGAGATAAGCCTAGATAGTGGCAATGAAGGTGTAAACACAGTTGGAAGAGCCTCCACAGGCTGTTACAGCACTGGGATCAGTACGAGAGAGCAGGAGATCGTGGTACGAAGGCAAGTCAACATAGGTCCATCGATCAATTTGACAGCGTACCGATAGGCGCGCCCACGTGGTGAGGAGATTCTTGGGAGATTCTTCCTCAGATCTACTTGAACGTTTGGAAGTTTGAACCAGTCGAGGCGTAAACGGACATGAACTGAGCATACAGATCAATAAGTACAATAACCCGTCTTGACGACGAGCTGAAATGCATGTCTAATATGCATAATGTATGCAAATTACAGAAAGGCCCGTAGCAAAGATTTCTTGTCGAAGATAGCTTTATGGAGAGGGAAAAAAAACATTATGAGGACGGTGTATCAAAATTATGAGCGCGTCTGATGTAAGACAATATTTTCAGGTTGAGCAGGGTCAAAACAGGGTAGTTCTTTTGCAGACGAATCGTCCTGGAAAGTCTCAAGCTTGCGATGGCTGCGATGACGTCTAACTGCTGAGCAACGATAAGGATAAGATGAGAAGGCCTGTACACGTAGATGAGGTAACAGAAAGCATACTTTCAATCTCGTGAGAGGTAGATCACTCTCCTAGGATGCGGCTTGACAGCCACGACATCCCCCAGCGCGAACTCCCAGTCACGCACATCCCGCTCCTCCACATAAACCGTCTGCAAACACCCTTTCTCCTGCTTCCACTTGATGAGAGGTGTGAATACGCGTTGGACATAGCTGATTGCGAAGCGAATACCCGAACGGCAGTCCATATCGAAGCGGACCACGGACAACGTCGCGAGCGTGTCGAGGATGGTCGCCGGGGCCTCCACTTCGTCCTGAGAATCGTCGCTGGGAAGCGATAGAACTTGCGTGAAAATGCGAACCATGGGCCCGTTGATGACGAGCTGATCGACGCTCGCGAACCGCCCGAACAGCTGCATGAACCGCTTGCCAGTTAGACTTCCCGGATAAAACACACACTCGTGTGCAAAGACTGCCAAATCGCGCAGGCCGAGTAGCTGCAGTTCGCGACAGATACGCTCGAGCAAGCGAAATTTGATGGTCCCTGACAAACGGGAGTTCCAGACAAAGTCAACTGACAGGAAGGGCGTGTCCTCTTGGGCCCTAGTGTCTATCGGAGTTCTCCACAGCTGCATGCGGAGAATTGTGTTGCATGCAGAGATGTGGAACGACATTGCCGTGACTTGGGAGGTGGAAGAGACGTCTTTGATACGTGCATGGATGGCGGAGACTATCGGCAGCCCGGCTTCGGCGTCCAATTCCGCTACTTTGAGCCCACTGAGCGAGCATGTGATGCTCAGCGCGGCACTCTGTGGGATCCTGACGTGTTCCAAAAAGTCCGCGCAATCCTGGTGGCTCCCCATTAAACGGAGCTTGCACATGCGATCAAATTCCACGACCTGCTGCGTCCATGGGTCGAGCTCAACCGTTTCCGGCCAGCAGGTGTCAAGCTCGAGCGCTTCCAGAGAGGGCATCCTCGCGAGGGCTGACAGAAGGGTCCCTCGTCGGGGCTCGCGCAATGGGGCGGGCGCGGGCGGGTCTTCCTCGGTTGCAGTGTAGGTCATGGGTTGACGGGGGAAGCTCAGCGTGAAGTGGGTAATCTGTTCGTTGAGGAGAGGAGAGAGTGTCCAGTCCAGAGAGAATCCATGGAGAGTGATGCGGCGCAGGGCAGGGACCGTGCCTGTAAACAGCTCATTAGGCAAGTCCGTCACTAGTCCCCTGTCTGCCGGCTTCTCGCCGATGCGGTACGTGGCGAACGTGACGGATTCGAGAAGCAGCGCAGAGTTCGATAAGAGGAACCCATAGGGCGAAAGCATCTCGTACATCTCGTGGAATGCCTTCTCGTTCTCAAGGATGAGCACGAGCTCCTTGATGTGCGGCAGATGCTGGTTGATGATCTTCAGCTCGCGCCTCGCATTTCCGGTGACGTGTCGGTGGAGAGTGATGGGTGCAGCCTGCGTTCGGGAGAGAATGTTTTTGAGCCAGGGCACACTCGCCGTGTATGTGATGTCCGTCCAGAGATGGCTATCCCATGATGCGACGTCCCTCCATCGCCGACAGACGTGCATCAGCTCCATCCATCCAGCCCACTGCCTGCGCTTGCCTACATTGGGATACGAGTAATTGTCCGTTGCAAGATGGAAGTCTGCAACAGATCGGAAGATGCGAGACAGGATTTCTGGTGGAAGGCGGAAATTCTGACTGATGGTGTTGCGCCGCGCCGCGACAGAAGCCAACACTTTGTGCAGCGTTGTCATTTCCTCGTCCAGGAGGTCAAGAGCATCCCTTACGGTATCGACAGGACTATGAACGGTTACATTGTCGATACCGGCAAGACGGGCGTTTAGGATGACTTGAATGTGGCTGCAATGGGCATACGGCAACATGACATGTTAGTACCAGGACGACTGGTTAGAATTGGACGGATTTGACAAACCTAATTTTTTCATTATTAGCCATTATATCACCTAGCCTATTGGCAGACATCGAGGTTGTTGGGGTGACACGATGGTCGCGGTCAAGTTAGAAGAAAATTTGACTCTTGAGAGGGTTAAAATTGAATTTCAGGACATACTTTGCCTAGTTTGCGCAGTTCAGGACGAAAGTTCGGTCAATATGACAATCTAACACCAGAAAAGGAATGTAACGATGTTATTCTAGTTCTTTCCAGTTCTTCCAAAGCTCTGTTTAGAACGCGCCGGGACACGGTGTGAGTCAGCTTAGTCAGGGTCCTAACCCTAGTCCGAGATGCCCGGCGACCGCCTCCGGACGTCGTCCGCAGCGCAAGTCGCTCGATACTCCCTCTGCCACTGCAATTTTTGGTAGGGACGTGTACCCGATGTGCAGCTACATGCTGGCGAAAAATGGTATTTATACGAACTAACTGTGTGGCATAAACTTATTTACATGTTTGGCAGAGTAGCGACCTCGATTCCATCACACTTGGCCAGCTGAAAGCTATGGTCGTATCTGCCCCGAAGCCCAAGGTGCGTCTGTGATTCCTTCGCATGCCTTTCTAGCCCCACTCAAGTCTTCCATAGCAATCATTTTACGACTTCCGTTATGATGACGAGGACACGGTTCTCAACGAAATCGAGGAGTTCTATTCTTATGTCGAAATGCCTCAGGTGGTCGAGAATCTGAATGCATGGGAAGGTTCATTCCAAGGAGGTGCGTCATGCGGTTGTAGAGCGATGATGACGCGGCTCACACAAACGTTCTTGAAACTAGAGTGGCTCAAGAGTTCATTTCAGGCACGGAAAGCGCATGTGGAACTCTTACTCGAAAGCTTGGAACACAAGGATGCAGTCATCCGTTTTGCGAACGCGCGGAGGCTTCTGTACGTCCTGCAAGGTCAGACCTTCGATTCTTGGGTTTATCATGTATATTGAAACCACAAAGGCACCTTTCGGGAGACAATTTCTCCGGAGCATCAGCTTCATTGGATATTCGAGAACTGTAAAGTCGTCCGCGCCGCCCATGGCTTGAGTAACATAGTGGAGGCCATGAAGATCGCAAGCTCAAAGCATGATTTCTTAAGGTGAGACAGACGTTCACATCAACTACTTATGACTCGCTTATATCAACATGCGTAGTGCATTGTCCGATACGGAAGTCATAAACATCGGGCTCGCACCCGAGCAACGAAGCGAATTTCTAGAGGAAATTACGACTGAAATTTCCGTTTACCTGGCCATGCTTTATCATTTGATCGAAGTTTTCAAAGGACACGACGATTTCGCCGACGAGCTGAGTACGTGGATACTCCTTAATAGTTCAGACTTGAGCTAAATAATTGCAGTGAGTATGGACCCGCCCCTTCCAGTCTTCTTCTTTAACGTGGTGTCGGGGCTCCGTGACAAGAGTGCAAAAGGATACCCTGTAAAGAAGGTAGTTACTGTCAGTCCCCTCCCGGGATCTATATGCTCATTCTCCGTTCAGCTCCTCTTGGTCCTTTGGAAATCCGTCTTGTCATGTTGTGGAGGTATCCGGGACTTGGCCAGAGTAAAGAAACTCTCACGCGAACTTGCAGGCCTCTCCCCAATTCCTGATGAAGGTACCCGTTGTGTATCAAGATATTTGTGCCACGCTAATCTATGCGAATGTAGCTGCGCCAATCAAGTCGTCTCCGCTAGACATGGAGGCCTTCCACCAGGAGCTAGCTATCAAGTATCCCACATTCTCCGCCCCGCCTGCACCGACCCCTCTGGCTGCCGACCCAGCGCCATTCCAACCGGTCGCTCCCATTCCTGCCATGAAATTAGCGGAGGCGTATAGCCCCATCCCAGTTCGCCATCATTACCACCATGAGGACCCTGATAATCAGAGCCCTGGCTTCAATGCGTCACAGGGCTTCCAGGGGTCGCAAATGCACAACAATTTCCGACCCGTTCAGCAGCCGGCGACACCCGCCCCCTCACCCCCGCCCTCCCCAAAGCCCAAGAAGCAGCAATATCAAACCGATCCGTCGCGACCCTTCCTGTTCCCATTTACTCGGAGGGGCCGGGGCCGGGGCCGTGACATGTACGTGCCGTACGCAATCGAAGAAGCGGACAAACTGTACAACAAGCACATGTACGTGAGCCTTGCATTGTGGCAGATGTGGCGGACGCGTGAAGAGTGCATGACCGCGGAGAGCGGCCTCGAGCATCTGCCTGGCATGGATGGCGTGGGGGACTCTTTCAATAAAATGAACATGAACGTGAGTCACAATTTGCCTCGCTGTCGGCTTTAGCTTCGGTATTTGGTGCTTACGTCTTGAAGGACGAGGCCGTGTCGGACTCCGAGACGGAAGCGCTGCCCGACGTCGCCGTGTTGGATGTGAAGATCGCTGAGGCTGAAGCCGCATTGAAAGAAGCACAATCTGGCGCGGAAAAACGCCAATGGAGGCAGAGGAAAGAAGATCTCATGCGGTTGAAGAGAGTGGAACAGATCTACGTGCGCGTTCCTTTCTTTCAAGCAGAGACATCGTGCATAACCAAGGATCCCATAGAGTGCTGTACTGCCTGTGTTGTCAAATTGGGTGCTCGTACTTCTGAAACTTCTCCTTGCCATCGTCTCGGCTTCGTCTCCCAATAACCCCCCTCCATCCGCAGCTTCCACGAGTTTCCCTCCTGGTGTTCCCACAGGTGCATTTCATCCTTCTGGCCCCGTTTTAGGTACTGATTTACGCAGGCCCAGAACCCCAGCCTGTTCCTTCTGCGCCCCCAACATTGGACGAGATTGACATTACGCGACATCGAGAAATCACTACGAAAGCTGTCTCCGCGGTCTTGCTCCTCACGCTGAAATGGTTCAAAGTCTCACGTAGGCTCACATTTGTGTACACGGCGCTTGTCGGCATTAACGCGCCAATTGTTCGCAGATGTGATGAAGTTCCATCATCTCGGCCAACTTCTCCTGGATACGAACTGTCTGCTGCTTGTCATGAAGATGTTCGGCATGCAGGACGTTTCGACGACAGTTGTCTCCAAAGCTGATTCCCCAGACAATAAGCGAGTATCCTGTTTCTGCTACGCCGATCAATGCTGACATTTTGCCCAGTTTCTTCCGATTTTGTCTGCTCAACTTCTCCAAGAACCCTCAGTCGATTCGTGTAGAAGACAATATGCTCAGCGCGCCGAGGCGGACTGTAACCCGGACCACCGTGTTGCCGAATGGGATGAAAAGCGAGGAGGATATCGACATGCTTACTGAGTTCTCATGGCGCAACTTCTTTTCAACCATTAACTTCGCGAAAGTCATGCAAAAGCTGTCGAAACATCGGTCACATCGCATACGCATGCTGGTTCAGTACAAGAGCACTGTAAGCTTGTTTCGGCGAACTAATTGATTCGCGGCTGACGTTTGATGTAGGCCGTGCTAAAACGAGTCCTCAAAGTCCAGCACCCCACGTTGCAGCTTCACATTCTGAAACTCATTAAGAGTCAAGTACCATTCAGCGGACGTAAATGGCGCCAATGTAAGATCAGGCGTAACTCATTGCCAAATTGACACTAACAGAGGGCACAGCAAACATGCAAGTTATTACGGCGATCTATTTGCACTGTCGACCCGACTTGCGAGATGAATGGCTCACGGGCAATGAAGTTGATGACATCGGAGAAGGACAGGTAATAACAGCAACGTCGGTAATTCCTTTCGTGCTGACTGACACTTATGTCGTAGGCCCAAGAGCAGGCTCTCCGACAAGTAGTCAAGTTCTGTACGTGTTTAATGATGTGTCGGTCTCCTAGCCGTCTAAACGCGCGGGGTCTCAGACAACAACAAGCGCTACGGCCAGCAAGCCGCGCAGCCGCATAATCAAGCTCACAGACGCTCCGTCAGCATGTCGCATCACATCGAGGGACTCCACCCGGGTCCCGAACTATCCGGGCTGCTGCGACCTGTTGGTACGCCCAACGTGGTTGAAGCGGATGTCTTCCCTCCCGTGCGCGCCCAAGCGCCGGATCCCAATATTTTCCTGCCGTACATTACGGAAGATATCGCCTTCGAGGAAGAATATGAAGAGTACCTGTCGGACTTGGGTTGGTCCGACAGTCACTCGTCCCGTGGACCCGCGGGTGGCGGCCACTCAGCCTGGCACAGACTACCTGAGCTTGCGTCCGAGCTCGCGGATGGGATCAGCGATAGCGAGAGTATCGTGTCGATCGGCGAGCTGAATGACGACACTCGGGATCTGGGTCGCGATGATAGAGACAGCTCCGACGAGAATCTGAATAACTGGGAGGTGCGTATATGCGTCGTGCGCGTGGGCATTACCTTGACTGTCCTTTGTGTATCAGCATATGAGCCCGAAGACGATGGCCGCGCTCACCAAGTCCCCGGCTGGCCCTGGCGCTCGCCGTTCATCATCTGGGGAGAAGCTCCGTCCGATTTTGCCCATTGGGCTCGATGATGTTGACTTGCCGGTGGATTTCGAATCTGAGGACGATGAAGACGAAGAGGAGTTGGGCCCCATGCCCCGAGACCAATCCGGGCCTTTTGCTTCTGGAGGAAGTGTCGACGAGGTGGAGTATGCATACGGGTATGTTTCGCATCATCTCTGGCTTCCATGGTTCAGGCTCACAGTTCTACAGCGTATGAATATGTCACTCGCGCGTAGCGCCTGGAGGCGGATGTCAATCTGGGCATTCCATACAGAAGCTTTTTCTCACTGCACAGCGTGCTGGAAACATGATAGAGGTAGTTAAACCACTTTCTAATCATCTTCTCGGAATTTGGGCGATGGTTTAATTAACTATGTCTACGGTGTTCTCTGCTGTATCCTGGAATACCGCAGAAGTTAGTCGACCGATTTGTCGCTCAAGTTCTTGCAGAAACATCGGTTTATTTACCTATTTCTGCCATGCTTTCAGTAGTTTGACATGGGAAAATCCTGCTGTGCGGACAGCAGGCTACGCATTAAATTTACGGACAGCCGATGAGTTTATACATAGCTTG
Source organism: Hericium alpestre (assembly GCA_004681135.1). Classification (NCBI taxonomy): domain Eukaryota; kingdom Fungi; phylum Basidiomycota; class Agaricomycetes; order Russulales; family Hericiaceae; genus Hericium; species Hericium alpestre. The sequence continues at coordinate 21,797 of SFCI01000171.1, read as the reverse complement.
CCACTGCTCTAGCTAGTCCACCATCTTCGGGAAGGTAATCATATGCAGTATGAAGGCAATATCGTGGCGTTTGGACTAGACAGTCAGACTACACGAGACAAATATTCATCTGGAGTACTGTTATACAGGTATACAAGCATCGAAGCATTGGCAAAGCACGCGAAGAAGCATAGCAGTACTCTGCGGTAGGTATCGTGAAATGACCCAAGACTTTAGAAAGTAAGACCTCGCATTCCATTCACTAACCCGTCAATCGTATTCTGCACCTCCCTAAACCTTCTGACACCGCAGCTCCCATTTTCGACGTGCTGGCAGAGAGAGCTCAAAGTACGGAATTCTGACCGGCAGCTGGACTGCGGGCATATATACATTCTCTCCTCGTGTCTCGGACTTTGAAGGTGTGAATTGAGAGCTGCAAGCGTTCCAAACGTCCGATGACAGAGGAAACATTCGAATGCTGAGCCGTTCTATGAAAGCACCGTTGCCCACATTGTAGTAATGGGTGGAGCTCGGGGTCCATCAGGACCAGTGAGGAGACGTCGCGGATTTGTGATGACATTGTTTCGATCGGCACGTACAACCAGCCGATTGATCTCTTGGCGATTCAAGCCAGATGGACATGTGCCGGATTCGAAGTGAAGCATCATTGCCGAGACTGAAACAAACCCCCTGCTGCAACCCCTTCCAGGGCAGATGACGTTACGTGGGCGGTGAGTTGAAGAGGTGAGATGGCTGTCGAGATTACTCTGGCTCTGGAAGAGGCGTTTGCATGGCGAACAATAATAATGGTCCTCTGTAAAATGATCTTGCTGCTTTGCTTCAGTACTAAATATCTGGACAATTTCAAGAATCAACTTTATACGCCATCCAAAACCGGAAAGATGTGTCCATACCTGGCGACAAGGTCTACAAGCATAATGACACGAATCTGCGTGATCATAGAGCTGGTCCTCATCACCAAAATGCTGCTTGCAAAATCGGCAATAGTGATGGTCCCAACTTTGCACGAAATGCTGATGTAACGCTAATTCGCTGTCGAGGACCTGCGAAACGAACAAAAAGTTGAAATGAGCGATTGGCTGGAGCAATTTCTTAATTCGGCTGGCATTCGGAGGATCTGGGTTACCTTTCTATGCATCCGGCAAAACCAGTGGTCGTTGCGCAGATGCATGTCCAAAGCCTTGCTGCTGCCAAAGCGATTGCCATCATATTGACAATAATGGTGGAAGGGGCTCTGCACCCAATGTTCTTTGAGCCCAAGCCGGCTTGTGAAATCAACGTCGCAATCGGAGCAGATGTGGTGGGCGCTGGAAGCTTGATAATGCTGATCCACTGTCCAGGGCACAAAAGCTAGGAAAATCGCGATCGCAGCGCGAACAGTAAGCCATCGAAAGTGTGTATCGTTTAACAGGGTACCACTGGCATCGATGAGCTCGGAAATTATGCTAGATACAAAGGGAATCGAAGGCACTGGCGAAGGCATGCCAGTCGCACGGGCGGCGGCACAAAACGATGGCACTTAGTCAGCATGGTAACGCCGCGCGGCCTCTCGGCGTTAGAAACGCAGGCTTTCTCTCTCCTTACAGCGCTCGACCGATTGTTTAATTCTTCTCTCGTATTCCTTCCCCGTAGAGTCCTTACAATATGACAGAAGAGACCAGACATAGCCCAGTAAACGGTGATGGAACTCCTGCACCTGATTCAGAGCAGACTAGCGAGACCGTCCCTGGCTCGGCGATTGCGTCGGCTTTTGGTGAATCGCCCCCGCCTCAGGCCAGCACGGTCGTCTCTTCCAAACCGAAGTTGAAGCGAAACCGCATTGTCTTGTGAGTCTCATGATAATTATAACCGAACTTCATCTGACGATGTATGTTTGGCTGGTAGGAGCTGTCAGCGTAAGGAAGATCACCGACTCGAGTCAAATGCTTGCTGAGCTCTAATCTTCTGTAGCCTGTCATAAACGAAAGCAGCAGGTATGTCTTTTTCACGATCGCAGGTATTGGGATCACTTCATAAACTCTACAGTGTGACCGTGGCCATCCATGCCAAAGATGGTGAGCGGCTTTTCATGCCATATCTGCTATATTTCTCATGTTCCATATAACGCTATAAGCGTCGGTAGAGGCGCTCCGACTCTTTGCACGTATGAACAGCCGAAGGAACATATTAATCGACAGTAGGTCTGGTTCAATCAACATTCCGGGCGGTTCTTACCCTCTACATGGATAGGTCGATTGAAAAGAACCCCACTCAAGACCTTTCTGACCGGATCAATAATCTCGAAGGGCTGGTAACTAATACTTTGAGCAGCCTTGATCCCGCTGCTTGGCAGGACTAGATGCTTTGGTCCAACTGCTCCAAGCGAGCATTACCGTTGCAGCTCCTTTGACATCTTCCAATGGAGGTGGCACAGAATTGAGCCGAGCCAATGATCACGCCGTTCAAGTGGCCGCAGCTGCGCTAGGCCAGCTTTCTCAACAGACTGCAGCCGAGACTGCACCCCCATCGTCGACCCCTGCATTTGGCCCAATTGCAGACATTCTTCATCATGTAGGTTGCTCTGTTTTTTTTTTTTTGTTCCTGTTGGAAGACTCATACCATTTAGATCCGTACCGGCCCTGTGGGCATCAGCATTATGCCCTCGGATTTGCCGACTCATTTTCCGAATCATAAGATAACAGACTTCCTCTTGAATCATTATTTTGAGGTTTCATCAGTCCATTGGCTATGGCCGGCCATACACAGGCCATGCTTCGAAAGCTATTATCGGACGTTCTCATCGGCATCGCTTCCTCCAAGTATCGAGTTTACCGCACTGCTTGCGACCACCTGCGCACTGTCGCTGCAGTTTCTCCCGGAATCGGACCAAGACGTGCGTCCGAGATCTACATTTATTTCTAGACATGAGTCTGATGAAATACGATATGTTAGGCCGTGACATTTGCTGAGTATCCTGAAGGACGTCATGTCATGAGGCAAAGGCTATATGGATTCGCCCGATCAGTCCTTATATCCGCAACCCATCCACCGATTTCATCCATCGAACGCGTGCAAGCACTACTTCTCTTTGCATTGTACCAATGGGTTTGTTTCCCAAAATCATCAGAAGTCGATCGTTATATTGATCGTTATATGGGCCACCTCCTTAGAATGACGGAAACGCAGGGGAATGTTATTATATTGAAAGTACGTGAACATTGACAGCTGTACAAATCAAGCTCCTTAAACCTTACCTCCTTGCCAGCAATCGCTATTCGAATGGCACATACCCGTGAGTCGAAAGTGCTCAACGTGTTTGACAGTTTGCTTACACGACTGTCAGTCGCAATGAACCGTGATGGCCAGACTACGTGGCATATGAGACCCGAAGATGCAGAAATTCGTCGGCGTATTTGGTGTAAGCACTATCGATTTCGTAGTCTTCGCAATGATTCATTGAGCGCTTTAATCATGTAGGGTCATTATTCATACTTGACAGGTAAACACATTGCCTTACGATAATAATCGACATTCTAATCGGAAGCAGGTTCCACTGCCTGGAATTTCGACGCCCATATATTATTTTTGATCAGGTAACAGCCAAACTCGTTTGCAAATGATACGCGGGCACTCACTCCAGGTGCAGCATACAGACGTCGCGCTTCCTTTGAATCTTGATCAGATAGACATTCTGGATTCTGCTACTGATTTAAGAGGCAAACCTTTGGACGAACCAACGGATTCACGTATGTACACAGTTCCTCAGAGTACCACATGCCGCGCTGACTACGATGTACACATTCAGTCTTCCACCTGCTTCAATGTCAATTTGCACAAATGATGGGTCGCATGTGGGATCAGTGTCTCTCCATCACTCTGCCGACATACCGTGCTGTGATAGATTTTGACGTTCAGATTAGGAAGTTTGAGCTGGACCTTCCCGCTGCTTTCCGGTACCAGTCGGCGCAGTCAGCAATGGCACGACCCTATATTCATTTTCAGGTCAGTCGCAGCGACTTCAAGCTCATTTGTGCAAAAGTGTTGATGAATTCAGAGCCAAATAATGACTATGCAAGTATACCACGCTCGCGCTGCCCTTCTGGTGAGTTTTTTTTTTGATAGTTGGTTTACCAAAACACTCACAGGCGCTCTTAGCGACCATTCTTGTTCATTCGCTCCGGGAAAACCGGTGAGGGCGATGGACAATCAGATGATACGCCCGACCCAGACGGAAAACTATACACGTTCCATGTGCACGCGAAGACTATGTGTCTCATCTTTTGGTATGTCTGCTTCACAGCTTAGTCCATGCCGTTGCTGAATTGGCCCGCGGCCCTAAACCAGCAAACGTCTCTTGTCAATCCTATCTTTGTTTCAATCTCAAGTACTCCGCGCGCAATTGCGGTGGACAACATTTGTGCTGCATACGTATGAGGCTGCATGTAAGACAATTACCATGCTTACACGCCTCATGCTCACTAACGCGCATCTTACTAGTGATGCTGGCAGTTGCCATCATTATGGACCCCCACAATCCCCAGAATGAAGAATTGGAAGAATGGATTGAATTAGCGCAATCGCTCCTCAAGGATCTCGGCACCTACAGCACGCTGTCCTCGAATGCGCTAGAGCACATTGAAGTTATCCGGAAGCGCACAGCCTATGTCCTCAGCGTTACCGGACCTCCAACCGAGCCTGCGAATTACTGCACGGCTGCCAACCCTTTCGTCACAGACCCTGCCTTGCAGCGCATCGAACGAGCGACAAGAGTTCTCTCTCAGCCCCAGCCCAGCATGGCCGATCTTATGGGCCATGAGTTAGCTTCGGATCCATTCTGGTCGACGCTTCGGCCCGGCGTATTCGCAGGACATTTTCCCGGTATAGAGTCGTTGAGCGGTCCTATCAATCCCCAGAATCTCGAGCACTTCTTGGATAGCTGCCTCTCAATGCAGTCGAGATTACCGCCGATTTTCAGATTTTAAAGGTCCGCGTCTAGAGTCGAGTTGGTATCTAGAGCTACATTTTTTCGGTTCGGTGTTGTTATACATTGTAGTCGTACATATTCTATTGAAGCACGTTCAGCTCGTCTTGATTAGTATGTGGCCGTCGTGCGCGAAGTTGCCCAAGGAGTGCCGGCGGCATAAAAATCCATCGGATAGACGCCGCTACCCTCGCTTTCACCTTCGCCCTTGCTCATCCATCCTATCGCCTTATCCACCGCCACAGCCGTCTCGTAAGGAGTGAGAAGGGGTCGATCAAATGCATATCCCCAATCAATGGAGAGACGCGGACATGACGTTTGAACGAAGGTCGCTATATGTGGATTGAAGAGTGCGAGCTTCGCAGGGGATAGCTCGGAAAGAAGTATCGGCACGTAAGGAATAGATGTGCGCGAGCTGCGAAGTTGACTGGTAATCGCCTAGGTATGAAATTTAGGTATGCAAAGCGTAAGAGACAGGACTTATGACTAACCTGTAGTTGCTTGAAGCTGCCCTGCCGTCCTAGCGTACCGAGAATGACACCCCAGACAGGCGACTCTTCGTCGATACGAGGCGTTAGTTCTCCTGCGGGCGACTGACTATGCGCAATGATATCGATACTCTTCCTGGCAGTCTGCACTGCATCGTCCCGTATTGACCTCATTTCCTGATGTGCGTATCGCTCCCGAGTCAGCTTTTTGGAGTACGGGTCGTAACGAAAAGCCGGGACATCGGGGTTTGCTATCATAATTGATTCCAGGTGGAAGCGTCCGTCACCAAGATATCTAGAAAAGATATGATTGAGCAGCGAGTCGGGCATTGAAGCTAAGTGCATCATACATCAAGGCATCCACGTCCGCTAGCTGTGGTGCTGTGCATCCCAGAATTTCGCCCGGCGACAAGGGTTTTGAACGCGGAATCGTAGCGTCATAAGCGCCTGTCCAGATGCGGGGGCGTTGGTCTCCATGAGCCCCATTGGAATACGGCCCGTCAGGCGTTGAAGGCGCAACGTAGCTTGTGGTAAGATCTTCCTTCAGGCGTTGCAAAGCCGCAACAAACTGTATTGTAGATACCAAAGCAAGTCGAGGAGGATTTGACGGTTGTTCTGCCGTGCCAACAGGGTTCTGGCTTTCATCGTCCACAGCTGAGGCATCAGGTCCCTCTATCCGGAGATGGCGGCCTTGCCCAATACGCTCGCCGGCTGGTATGAGGCTTGCCTGTTGCTCAGAATCGAGCAACGTCTCCCGGAATGTCTCTCTGTCATCCGGAAAATTCAGTCGGATTGTTTGAGCCAAGTGGTTCGAATCAATGGCTATCTCGACGAAGACGTAAAGCGTCTTGATGGTTGTTTGATCCATAGGCACTATGGTCAGAAGCCGTTCAGCATGTCTAGAAGCAGCAGAAGACAGTAAAACCGGCACACCTAAACAACTGTGGCCGTAGTGGATGAGCATGTCGCATCCCAACGCAACTGCCGTGAAATCGTCGATGCAGCAAGCACCGTAAGTCACGTCGCCCATGATGACCGTCAAAGCGTCTGTAAATCTTGGAGATGGTGAATAAAAATCGGTCTCTCGTCTGAGCTTACTTACCGTTCGATGATATCTGCTATGGTACAAGCAAACATCTGCAGGCCTTCCGGCATTTGTAGTGCGACCATCCGCGCCCCATTTTTTCGGATGTGATGAATCGTTTTGTGAATTTCAAAGGAGTAATTCGAAGGCAATTGTTGAATGGCATTTTTCAGGAGGGGATCAGACAGGATATCCTGAGGAATCTGGTTTGCGACTGAAGGAATGACTCCGGGTTTCGATGGCCTTGAACTTTTGCTGCCCACAAAGCGCTTCCTGCTTTTCTTTGAGCCCTCTACTGTGGGCGCCGCCACGCTTTGCTGCGAAGTGGTCATGTCGGATTGAGAGGGCAGGCGATTGGAGAAGCGAAGACAATATTATGGTCGAGGCACGTGAGCGAGAAAGCCCTGGTCAGCTGTGGCTGTGCAGAGTACGTCCAAAGTGGTGTGTTTAGCGGTCTGCTCGCCGCCGCCGCAGTTCCAGCTGCGCGTACGACGCGCTCTTCACACTCTCTGGCATCGCCCCAGCACCCACTTTTCGTGAGCTTTGCCACGTCTACATCACTGGCCAAGTCGTGCGCACGCGTCTTTTTGGTCGTTGACTCTCACGGACAAGCCTGAAGATGGCTTCGAAGGCGACTTCGCGTCCGGACGCGGGGCAGTGTGTTATGAGAGGTTCATGTGGTCCGAAGGGAATGTTTGGAAAGCCTCTGCCATGTCCTTATGAGGGACCACCCATTGAGGTGAGCTTTGATTTAAACTAATTCCCTGGACTTGTTCACAGTGTGCACGTAGCCTGACGCAGATGCTCGAGCTCTCCTGACTTCCGTATGCGGGGAAGACTTCGTCGAAGGAGACGTTTGCTGCAATTCCGACCAAGTCGAGGTCCTCCGTGATAACCTTAAACAAGCTGAACCTTTGATCTTTTCGTGTCCGGCCTGCCGCAATAATTTCCGCTCTTTCTTCTGTCACTTCACTTGCTCCCCTAATCAAGGTGACTTCGTCAATATTACATCCACGCAGACGACATCCACAGGGAAGACCGGTGTCAAGTCTCTTGACTTCTTTGTTGGAGAAGAGTATGGCCAAGGTTTCTTCGATAGTTGCAAGAACGTTCAGGTTGGGGCGACCAATGCCTACGCTATGGATCTTATCGGAGGAGGAGCAAAAAATTATACGGAGTTTCTGAAGTACATGGGCGACGAGAAGGATATCGGAAGCCCGTTCCAGATCAATTACCCCTTCACTGTTCCGCAGGGTTATCAAGTCTTCAATCTACCTCCAAGAAACTGCGCAGACAATGACCTCCTCAGTCGATGCACCTGCGTTGACTGTCCTCAAATCTGCCAGTCATTACCTGAGGTGCCCCCTCCTGGCCATGGTAATATGTGTCATATTGGATCTTTGTCATGTCTCACGTTTATCCTTGTTGTGGCGTACGCCTTGTGCACGGCTGCGTTTGCATTTGGATACGCTGTACAAAGCACTCTGCAACGGAGAAAAGAGAGGAAACATGGCCATATAGCTTTATCCAACGAGGCAGCATTGGACACACCACTCTCCCCGAGGTCACACACGCGCGGTCTTGTCGGTGCATCGTCTCTTGCTCGGTACGTTGACGGGGAACAGTCATCTAGCAGCCACGCGGAGTCAAGGAACACAGGACGAGGTGTGACTTTACTCGATCCTTTAGAAAGTGTTCAACCGCGTCACTATCGTCTCAATACCTTATTGCGTCGGGCATTCTACAAACTAGGTTTGTTCGCATCTCTATACCCATGGTTAACATTTGCTGTCATGTTTACCCTGGTCGGTCTGCTGAACGTTGGATGGAAGGACTTCGAGGTGGAAACGGACCCCGTACGGCTTTGGGTGGCCCCCGACTCGGAAAGCAAGATACAAAAGGACCTTTTCGACCAGAGTTTTGGCCCATTCTATCGCACGGAGGACATCTTCATAACCTCATCCCCTATGGCCGCTAGCATCCACGCCGTCGACGATACCCAAGCGCTCCAAGCAAAGGCACCCGTTCTTTCCTATGAGCATCTCGAGTATTGGTTCAACGTTGAAGCTGAAATACGCGTTCTCCGTTCTCCCAATGGATACCGCCTTTCAGATGTTTGCTTCAAACCCGCAGGACCTCGCGGTGCTTGCGTTTTCCAGTCAATATCGGCTTGGTTCGAAAACGACATTGACAACACCACTCCGGAAACCTGGGCGGATCGCGTACAACAATGCGCCAATGCGCCTGCCGAATGCTTACCGGACTTCCAACAGCCCTTGGCCCCTAGATATATCCTCGGCGGAGTTCCAGATACTGGCAGAAGGTACCTTGATGCAGAAGCTCTAGTGGTGCATATTGTTGTATCGGATTCCCTCGATCCCGAAATTCAGGAGAAGGCGATGGAATGGGAGCGCACATTAAGGAGCTATCTCGTGGATTTGAGCGCAAGGGCGCCAGTAGAGGCGGGGTTGGAGGTTCACTTCATGACGGGTGTCTCCCTGGAGGAAGAAATCAACAAGAGCACAAACACGGATGTCAAAATCGTGGTTCTCTCCTATTTGGCGATGTTCTTATACGTCTCGCTAACTCTTGGCAACGGGTTTCAAGCTCAAGACGAAGAGGGTGTAATGACTTCACTCCGTCGATGGGCAAAGGGCCTCCCACAGCTCTTCCGTCGTTCTGATTTTCCGTCGTCCACCGCATCCATTGACTCCCGCGATGTTCCTCGCCTCCTTCCTCGCCTGCCGCGCAAGCTCTTTGTGGGTTCAAAAATCACACTTGGCCTCTTCGGCATTTCTCTGGTGATTCTGTCGGTAGCGTCATCTGTCGGCTTCTTCTCGGCTATCGGCGTCAAAGTCACCCTCATCATAGCGGAAGTCATCCCTTTCCTTGTACTTGCCGTAGGAGTCGACAACGTCTTCCTCCTCGTTCATGAACTCGACCGCCAAAACATGCTCCATGGTCCGAACGCCTCCGTTTCAGAGCAGGCCGGGTCGCCAGTGCCACCAATTTCACGTCGACTTTACCCTGATGTCGCGCAAGATGAATCTATAGATGTTGGTTCAGTCCCACTCTATCTGCCGCCAGAAGAGCGAGTTGCTAGAGCGCTTGCTAAGATGGGGCCTTCCATTCTACTCAGCACCATAACGGAGACGGTTGCTTTTGCGCTGGGTGCGCTGGTCCCCATGCCGGCTGTTCGAAACTTTGCACTTTATGCCGCAGGTAGCGTCTTCTTAAACGCGCTCCTTCAAGTAACGGTCTTCGTGAGTGCCTTGGTGCTTGATCTGCGTCGCGTGGAGGTAAGCTTTCCGTTCATAGAGGGAATGAAGTCTCTAAGTAGTGTCGCAATGCCAGGCGAGCAGAGTGGATTGTTTCCCCTGCGTCAGGATACCTCCCCGGATCCAATTGCTGGACAGACCAGCTAGTGGCAGTAATCTGAGTCTACTCGCACGGCTCATTCGGAAGTATTATGCGCCAGCGCTATTGAAACCCGTCATCAAGGGCATCGTAATCCTGGTCTTCAGTGGCCTGTTTGTGGCTTCTGTCATCTCCATGCAGCATCTTGAACTTGGACTTGGTGAGATAACTCCCTGATACGATATACAAGACCACATGCTAATCGGTTTCTACAGACCAAAGATTAGCGCTGCCATCGGAGTCGTACCTCGTCCCATATTTCAACGATATGGATAGCTACCTCGATATTGGACCTCCTGTCTACTTTGTGGCGCACGGTGTTGATGTGACACATCGCGCTGGGCAGCAAAGCCTTTGCGGGCGTTTCACGACCTGCCACGACCTCTCCGTGGCTAATGTGCTCGAAGCTGAACGAAAGCGTCCGGAAGTGTCATACATCTCTCAACCAAGCGCATCATGGATTGACGACTTCCTCAACTGGCTCAATCCTACCATCGACAGTTGCTGCCGCGTCCGAAAGCGTGATCCATCGACTTTCTGTAGCGCTCGGGATTCTCCTCGACTTTGCCAACCTTGTTTCGCTGGGCGGGATCCTGCCTGGAATATCACGATGAACGGCTTCCCCGAAGGCGATGAGTTCATGCGATACCTTAGACAATGGTTGAACTCACCTACAACTGAAGATTGCCCTCTGGCCGGTCAAGCTTCCTTTGGAGAGGCTCTTTCTATTTCACAGGACGGAAATAAAGTGCTTGCTTCTAATTTCCGCACTTTCACGGACCCATTGAAGACCCAGGCCGATTTCATCAACGCGTTCGAGGCTTCGCACAGGATAGCAGACGACTTATCTCGAGAAACTGGAGCGACGGTTTTCCCATACTCCCTGTTCTTCGTCTTCTTCGATCAGTATGCCCACATCCTCTCCATGACGCAGGAGGTCCTAGGTCTGGGATTAGCAGCAATCCTCGTTGTGACAGCTTTGTTACTGGGCTCGTGGAGAACAGGCACAATTGTCACTGCCGTCGTTGCATTGACGGTCGTCAATGTCATAGGTGTCATGGGTATCTGGGGCATTAGTTTGAATGCTATCAGTCTCGTCAACCTTGTCATATCTCTTGGGATAGCTGTGGAGTTCTGCGCCCATGTTGCCCGCGCATTCATGAGCTCTGGCTCTGGCCTTCCCATCGATCACCCCGGCGGCCAGAAGGAGCGGGACGAGAGGATGTTTACAGCCCTTGTAGACGTTGGACCCTCTGTGCGTATTTTGTTCGCTCCTTGAAGCCCAATGCTAATTTATATACTAGGTCTTATCTGGCATCACCTTCACGAAACTCATAGGGATGTGCGTTCTAGCCTTGACACGCTCCAAATTGCTAGAGGTGAGTTTAGTCCCACCCTACCCTGAATACTTCACTAAACATTGGCAAGATTTACTACTTCCGCATGTGGATCACGCTGATCATATCCGGCGCTCTTCATGGACTTGTCTTATTGCCTGTGGTCTTGAGCCTTGCCGGAGGTCCCGGTTTTCCTCTGCAAGAGGCAGATGAAGAGTGGATGTCGAACACAATCAGGAACGACTATGAATATACGTGCGTGTCTGCAGCCATCTCGCCATTCGATCCGACTCTAACCAAATGCCTTTGATAGGCCATTCCTAGCCGATGATGATTCAGTTCACAGCGACTAGAGCTATTTACGAATACATGTGTAGTTACCATCGCCAGTATGATTTACGGAGTCTTTTTAAATGAGACAAGAATGGATAATAACTCTTTCAAACATATCGAACACGACGGACGGGTGAAACGGGTGGTAGCAACAAGAAAATACTTGAAAGTCAGCACAACATATTAAGCAGCGGCCAGAGGTGCTGGTGACCTAGATCTACTGTCTCGAATATCATCCCTGCTGTTGCTCCTTCGCCCCCTGCTGCGCGACCTTGAGCGACTCCGGCTCCGGCTCCGACTATATCTTGAGTATGACGAATAAGAGGGCGAACGAGATCGGGACCGCGAGCGAGAAAATGACCGTGACCGTGAACGGCTCGAACGGACAGAGTAGCTCGCGGACCTGGACCGTCCCCGACGGCCGTAGCCCCCACGCTCGTAGCTGGGCGATCGCCTTCGCGGACCCAGCCCTCCTACCTCTGCGAATGGGCGAGCGAGAGCGCGACCTGGAATAGGGGCGGTATGTATCCCTGACTGGGGGGCGGCGTCCGGGCGGTGGCCGGCGGTAGGGTTCGCCGTAACGAGGACCAGCCCGTCTGCCAAACCTGGGGGACAGAGAACGGGAGCGGGAGCGGGAGATAGACCGACGCAGTAGGCGTCCATTCCGAATCCTCTGTGGCCGGGGGGAGCGCGAGCGCGTAGTGCGCACGGGAAGGTCAGACAGCTCAACCTTGAGGACTGCACCATCTAGCTGCCCTCCATCCATATGCGATGCCGCCTTGTGAGCCGACTCCGGTTCGAAGTACTCCACTGCCGCCTTCCCTCTGTTTTGACCAGCTGGTTGATAAGTCAAAAGTCAGTAATCGGTGCAAAAGCATAGCAATAGCGATCATACATTTGGCATAAACAGGTAAGTCGACTTTGATGATTTTGCCGTAGAAGCCGAATATCGTCTGCAGATGGGTTTCCGCAACGTTGCGCGAAAGGTTCGTTACAACGACGACCTTCGCGTCGGGCTTGTCCAGCGCGCCATTTTCCATGTCGATATCGACATCGCGAGGCGGTAAAGGAGAAAGTGAACGGCCTCTGGTGGACATGCTGGTGATGTTTGCGGGGAGAGACAGTGACTTTGAGGGCCTGACCAATTCCTTAACGCATGCAACTTCAGTGTGACATGTGATGTCACACTCATCACCCCCTCCCGGCAGGAATTCTGAATAATTCGATAAATCTCTCCCCCTCCAGTCCTCTAAAGGAATTCATTTAAGATTTAATCCCGAAACGACGTAGAGTCTTCAAGCTTCAAGCCTTGCCCAATATCGACGATATCGATGACAGTAACATTCCTGGACAGTCTCGAGCAAACTTTAACATGCACGGCGAAGCTGCGCAATAACAGTCGCCATTGAAAGCTTCGAGAAGACTCCGTAGTCCTTGTTGTTGCTACTTATGGCAGCATGTCTGTCGCGACTAAAAAAGGCTCCATACAATTCAATGAAATCACGACAACCACAATGTAGCTACGCGAGGGGGGTGCTAGTAGGGCCAGGTACCGGGGCAAATGAAACCTAAACTTAATAAATTCCAGAATGTAACGACTGTAGATATTTGAGTGTGGTCAAGCCATGCTAAGTAGTCCCAAATAAATCGTGACCATGTCCGCCGGGTCACCACCTTCAACTAATAGTCCTGAAGCATCAGGAGATGAGCCTTCTTGCAGCTGGACAGCTCNTAGCCGACAACAGGTGCATAGTCCGGACTCGCGACGTAGACGACGTTNCTCTGGCCATTCACCGTGGTGCTGTCGCAGACCGAGAAGTTGTCCCAAGTCGTTGTCAATGGTGAGGAGCGGGTAATCGTACTCGCTGCCGGCCGCACCGGTGCTGATCTATGGTGAATGACGATGAGTGCCGCGGGCTTGAGCGGTGTTAGGACCTACCGACTCGCAGTAGCTCGTGCCAGGGTGGACATCGGACCAGGAACTGGAGGAAGTTTCTGCTCTGAACTTGTTGAGAGTACTTGGCAACCTTGACGCATCTGACCGACCGGGCGATCAAGCCGGAGTCAATCATAGTAATTAGAGAGATCGACTCATCGTCTCTCTTCTTCAAGGTCTGCCTGTGGGAGACTAAATCATGGTGAAGTTCGCACCCTCCGAAATGGGGATGGTAGCGGAAGTCTATTTTTTGACCGCAATCAACGAGCGTGCGGTAGTGCAAAGAAACGTGAACAAATTAAATGCTTACACCAAGAATGCTCATGTTGGAGCTTCCAACTGCCAGAGGTTCTCCTTTCTGGCGTCCTCGTACTGAGCCACCAACTGGAAATTGGTCACCGAGTCGACGCCGGAAGAACCCAAGGCAGCGCACGCGGATGACGTCCGCAGGGGTGAGGCAGCGGCAGATGCCGCGAGGAGAGCAGGAGGAGGACGATGGAGGCCAACACTGCCATAAGGGGTATAGTCGAGTAGAGGAGTGGGACAAGGATGGCAAGTTTAATCGAGCGTAAGACTGAGAGAGAAGCGGAATGCAGCAAAAGGCAGATACATGACGCCCTTTATACCATTCGACGGCAGTGATGCCATGATGTACACGGACTCGGGGCGGGCGACTATCTACAGAGTGTGATTCAGCGAAACAACGGACAGTAAAACTCGCGAACGGACACCTGCCTCCTCCAGCAGATCTCGTGATGGCCTTGAATGAGCCTTGGCATGCGTTATTCGAGCTTCTGCGGTATGCAGGAAGGGTGCGTGCATCGGACAAGCATCGGATGATGAAACTCTATCGTCTGCAGGCATACATCGCAATCCAGCGCGCATCAGTTGCACCGCAGTATCCAAAATAAAATGAGTATTAGATTGAAACTGTAGGCCTTGAGTCTTAAAATTTCCGTCGATGGTTCGTTCAGCCCCAGAACCGAGGTTCCGATGGTTCATTCAGCACTCAAAGAAAGCTCTGGTGTCAATCTGAGACCGAACATCGCCGTGGCTGGAAAAATGATTAACACAGTAGGAGGAGAACAGACGATACGTATGGTGGAGTTTGTATTGTATAACCAACCGAACATTGGTCCACAACGTAATGACCGAGACAACGATTTACGCGGAAGACATGAAGGCGAAGGACACAGCTATGGGACCTGCATTTCCTGGACCGTCAAACTGCACGGGCACTAGAGGCGATCGCCGAGCATCGTCAGCTTTTACTCGCTTCAGTGACGGCTCACCCTGCACGGCATCGATGGAGGCCGTCCGTCGCCGTTTGCGCCTGTCCGCGGTTCTATCGATATCATGGGTTCTCCGCATGTGACGGGTGAGGAGATCCTGACGGGCAAATCGGACGGTAGACTCTGCACAGAGATCGCACACGTAAGGCTTGGTGCCCAGGTGGTTGGCTTCATGTCTTTTGCATTCATTTCGTCGCAAGAAACGCATTCCGCTGTGAAAAGAACGAGGTGAATAGACGCCGATGCCGGAGGGAATGGCTACATACCAATGGCTGCATGCGAATGGCCTTTCACTGACATGCGAGCCAACGTGCACAAGAATATGATCCCTGCGCTTGTTTGTCTTGGAGCACCCAGTCACGTAGCACCTATAGTCATCCATGGCTTGACCGTCTTCAGTCAACTTTCCGGCGTAGAGAAGGAACCAATGACGCTCTATCTCTTGTCCAGGGAAACGACGCCGGTACCTATCAGCCCTGCGAATCAGATCATCCACACCGACCCCAAGATGCGTGTCGAAAACAGGTGTATCTGGTGACGCCCCGCCGAGGCCTGATGGGGGTTTCTCTTCGAGAAAAAAACCACCGATAGGGGAATTTGGCAATTGTGACTGCAGCGGCGCCTCTACCTGAGAGCTTGGCTCGGAGCATATAGGAACGGGTACAAGTACAAGAGGAACAGAGACGGGTTGTTCATCGCATTTGAGGGGAACATCCAGAGTTTCGGCAACCGCTCCTCCGCCGGACTGGAGGGCTGGTGGGTTGTTATCGATAGATAGGTACGTGAGGAGATCTGTGAATGGCTGCTCTTCTTCTTTGGGCTGTATTACCGGTTGCAGGTCCGCCAGAAAAGACATTTCAGCGCGGTCTTCACGGTGGGTTGACCGTGTTTCGTCAAGCATCAGACAGCGGGGATCAATTCCGACACAAGCATCCACGTCCATAGACTGATACATATTGAGGTCAGGAAACAAGCCTATCAGAGGAGAATCGTAGACGGGAGTAAAGTCGAGATTTGTCTCTTGATATTGAGGCAGCTGCGCTGAGGGGAGAGGGCTATCGACGACCATCATGTCTGCAAAAATATCCGCGGGATCCAGCAACCAAGATGCAGAAATAGAACCCGAAAATGAAAATGAGGGCGATGGTGCAACTTCTGGCGTTCTGGGACCTGCGTTGGACGAAGCACGGTCAGAGTCCGGGAAATCCGCTGCAGATGGAGAGTCCGAGAGCTTGCGCAGACCAGAGCCGAAAATTGGAGAAAAGGAGCCAACGTCCGAGCCAGAGTTCGAAGGAGTGATTTTGCTGGTGGGCCGTGTGAAGGGATCATAGCCCTCAAAGACGATACCAAGGCCAACGGGTTTTGACAAGGTTGCTTCTGAAAAAGCTGCATTCTCCTGGAAATCCAAGTCAAGATCAAAGATTCCGTCTGCAAGTTGAGAGTCGGAGGCGAGCTGAGGGGAGTCGAGGAAGTCATAATAGTTCGTGTAAGGACTGTCGGCGTAGTGATGCGCCGCCTGCGTCGCGGAGAGAAGGAATGGACTAGGTTGTTCGTGTTCGTGCCTCATTTTGGAGGGTAGTCGTTATAGATAGTGTGTAGAATTAAAGTGGGCGTTTAGAATTGTGTACTCACCGCGAGAAACAGGCGGCGGGGGCGGTGCGGTCGTCGAAGAACGAACAACTCGCGTTCTCGACAAGGAAGCCAGTGGTGTTTGCGTGTGTTTGCCGACAGCTTCTAACAATCCCGATTTGGCAGTCAACGCCTTCGATATCTCTTCTAATCAATGCTCGCCATCCGTCGTGGGCGCGCTGTCTGGCCATCTCGACGCCGCCTCGTGCCGTTGTGCAGGCAAGGACCCTTTCGTGCCTTTTCTGATTCCGCACCCTCAAAACCTAGGTCACTCGCACCCATCGTAATTTCCCTTGCCGCCGGAGGTGCCATTGCCGGATATTTCTTATGGCCGTCAAGGTCCCGCTCGGCGCCTACCATCCAGCATCAGTCCATAGCCCCTTCGCATTTCACTCCTATTACTCTCACATCCAGCGAGCAGTGCGGCCCTGACCTCAAGCTATTGACCCTCAATATACCCCCACACTCCCTTCCTCCTGCCTCGGAACTGTTGCCCATCTGGTCAATATTTGTAAAGGACGACGACATACAAGTTGAACGTCCGTATACCCCTTTGGAGGGAATAGACGAGCATGGGAACATGAGATTCTGGGTGAAGCGGTATCCCAAGGGTGAAGTCGGCAGGTGGCTGCATTCAAAACGCGTCGGAGAGACCATCGCGATACGCGGTCCTTTGAAGACCTTCCCCGTCTATGAGGGTACTTGGGATGAGATTGTCATGGTGCGCGTCTCTCCATGCTACCGGAGACTCGGACTCAATACCTAGCAAGATCTCAGGAGGGACAGGCTTTTCGCCCTTTCATCAGTTGCTCCATCATCAGCTACTTCAAGACAACTCGGTGACCGGTTCCACGCGTTTCACCTTGCTTCACGCCTCCCGCAACCCCTCAGAGCTGCCCCCTGCCTCCTTGTTGCAACCGCTCGTTGACATGGCCAAACAGCATCCTGAGCGCCTTCGGATACATCTGTTCGTAGACTCCTTTGACAAGGAGTCCTCTCTCGCCTCTTCCCCAGGCCTGATGAACGTCGGACGCGTTAACAAGGGTGCTATTGCCAGGGCTCTAGATCCCAACGCACGAGAAACTGTTTCGTGGTGGCAGCGACTCATTCGACGAACTTCGTCGCAGCCAGGAAACCCTTCTTTCAACAAGAAAAACACACTTGTTCTGGTCTGCGGTCCAGAAGGGTACGTAGGTTATGGCTAGATGTCTGATTTCAGCGCATGACTATTGATTGGCAGGATGGTGGCTGCTATTGCTGGCCCATATGGCCGCAATTATTCCCAAGGTGCCGTAGGTGGTTTCCTGCGTGAACTCGGGTTTGAATCAGGCCAGGTTTGGAAGCTCTGAGTGAGGTACTATCAGAGATACCACATCGTTTTCGTCGCACTGATTAACCTAGTATTAATTCGTCACAATTTTACACTGTTTGCTATTCCACAGCTCAGATGGTTCCGGTCCGAGGCAGTCTGATATGTCGTATACAAGTTTTATGTTGTATAATTTTCATTTTTTTTGACCTACGATCAGCAGGCTTCGGCATGTCGTCTGTTGAACTCTGTTCGACAACGCGACAACGCATCGCGTCAGAGAATCATGAACGCGCATTAGACGCGCGTGCTCTTGTCCTAACTTCTGACACTCTCTTCGCTCTCCACGCGTTTACGCCTCGAACACTATGTCCACGCAATCCTATGAAGTCGCGCTGTTCGGCGAATTCTTCGCTCACGATCTCAAAGCCATCCTGAACCGCATCGCCCTACACAGCGAATCCACGAGCCAGATGCACACCCGCGAGGTCGTGTTTGAGCCGATAGATGCCCAGCAGCAGCGCGATTCGGGCCAGGACCCGGTCTTGCTTCGCGCCAAGAAGGAGCTGCTGGAGCCTCAGGCTGGGTGGTGAATATTTGTATGCGTTCATTGAAGTAGATGCGAGAGGTAACATCGCCGAAATGCATAGGGTGCTCTATTCGTATCTCAAACCTGAATCTGTTCGTGTACATCCGGAGGCGACTGTGCGTCCTTGGGCGATCGTACATGTAGTGGGTGATGCGTTAAGCTTTGCATCTGCCCTTGGATACGTGTGCGTAGTAGGAGCTATTCTGGTTATCTCGTTTCGTTAACGAAAGTCTACCTTCGCATGCAGTCGGCGTTCACAGATTTACAAACGGGGCTATGCTTTCCGACGCGGTAGCTTGGTGATACAGATGTTTCAGCAAGAGCAGGTATGTGCCCAAGCCCATCTTCTTTCTGCAAAACTTACCCTAATCCTTTGCGCAAGGACGACCCGAAGACACAACAACCGGTACCAGCTCATACGGACACTTTATGGGAAGTAGAGGTCAGAACGGCAGTTCCCATTCGAAACACGCAAGAGACGCCGCTCAGCTGGTCTATCGACGCTGTACTTGAAGTACAGTCTCTGATGAAAGGTCTTTTGGACCTTCGTAGACAAGATGTCTGAACTGGTATGGAGGTGCTACAGACCACATTCATCCTCACACTACTCCCTCCCCTCCGTCCGATTCCCCCCAGTCTACCTCTGGGTCATCCCCTTCCTCCATCCCTTGCCCTTGCTTCGTCTGCATGAGGTCCGTCAAAAGTGCATACTCCACGGGCCCCAGTTCTCCTTCTCCTTCTCCTTCGCTCTCATCTCCTGCATCCTCGAGGGCAACTTCCTCACCCTCACTCATATCACCGGCTTCGCCCGTTTCCCCGGTTTCCTGTTGACCTATTTCGGTGTCGCTCTCGGCATAATCCCCCAAAAGCTCCACTGGTCGCTCATCCTCCTCTTCATCGCTTCCATATGCACCCAGCAATCCGCTGATAGCCTTCTTCCCCGCCGCCGTGGTTAGCCTGCGCCGCTTGACAGGCCTTTCATAAACCTCCGGTCTGATCCCTCCCTGCGCATCCACCAGGCTCCCGCGGAATGCGCCCTCCTCCCACACCTCAACAGTCGGGAACTCAACGAAATGCTTGTGCTTCAGCAGTGTCGACAGCTTGACATCGCCATCGAGCCGGTGATAAACTGCCTTCGTGCCCGGAGGCAGCGTAAGAGTGTCCACCGTCGCCGGCATGAAGAACTGGGGCGGCGTGAACGAGTCGGGGACGTCTTGGTCGGGGAGCACAAGGGCTTTGACCCAGGGCGGGGTTGCGCCGTCGCGCCGCGTTTTGCCCCGCTCTCTGAGGTGCGACTGCAGGAGGGCGAGAAGCGGGGTGTCGAAGTTGTTTCTGTGCGTCAGGAGCGTGTATGGCGGGTCCTGCGTGTGGTTTGGGTTGTGCGCGTCCGGCGGCATGTGGAACTTGAATTCGATCGTGAGGAGGGCGGTCTGGTTTCTAGACAGGCAGAGACGGATGAGCGACGGCAGACATAAGAACGCATGTAGCACATACTTGAAATCCCAAGTCGACTGGTTATGCGCACGGCGCTCCATGCCCGCCGGAAGGAAGTCCACGTCGATGTCTCTCAGCTCGAGCTGCATCTTCAACACATCGCGCTCGTCACGCTCTCGCCGACCTCATCGCAGGTGCTATTCATCTTCTTTACCTCCCTCAACTCCCTCACGAGCGGCGGCAACCCCGCGCTGCATTCGCTCGGCGCCGTGAGTCTGCAGGCGATGGGCAAGGGGGGCGAGGTCGGCCTCGTGTTCGGCGCTCTAGGGCTCGTGAACGCGGTTGCCCATATTGTCGCGGTGCGTCTCTTCCGTAATGACACTTTAGTTCCAAAGTTCTGATGTGTTGTTGCGCGCACGACAGCCCGCGATATATGCGGGGATCTACGGCGCGACCGTTGCCGTGTTCCCGAAGGCCATGTTCGTCATGAGCGCGATACTTCTCTACATTGCCGTGTGCATGCTGCTCGGCATCCGGCCGTTCATCCACGTGTTCGCGGACACGGAGGCGGTAGCCTCGGAGCCGCCGTCGGATGCGGAGAGCGACGAGACGGAGGGGCAGAGGAAGCGGGGCAGGGGTCTGGAGCGGGAGGATGTGCATGAGCAGGTGCGGCGCGCGTCGATTATGCGGGTGTCGATTTCGGAGGAGGGGTCGTAGGTTAGGTCGGTGTGCTGTGCTGGTGTGGTGTCTGATCTCTCCACTCTTTGTTTCATTCATGTTGTTGTGGTGTGATATGTTTCTGGGTGTGGGATGGTGCAGAAAGCTTGGGACAGTTGTAGGTCCAAAACATATGTACCTTTAGTTCAGACAGTGGATTTGTACAGTACTTCAAGTTGGAGAATGCCATCTGATGGTTGATACCCTCTGATTTACATTGCTACCAGATATTGTGATCTGCTTCCATGCTTTATTTAATTGATCCATGGACAGGCTTGTTTTAAAGCTAAACATATGATAATCCAAGCATTTATTCTGACAACTTGAGAAAAATGACAAATGTTCAATGGGCTACTGGTAAGAACTGAAAAGCAGTATTATAGAAAAGAGTGGTCAAAGCATAGCAGATACACAATATAGAAAAGACAAGACCAAGGAGAGAAAGGAAAAGAAATTGTCAGAATATAGAGTACATTATAAGTACAACATTGGTGGATGAGACCTATTGCTCAACACATCAATAGTCATGAAGGGAGGAAGGGTTATGGAGTACATAGATTGGCTATGCAGATTGTTGCAGTACAGTCCACGAGGTGAAAGCAGTAATCTACTAACGAATGCCGTTCACGGAGCGCTGGGCACGACGGACGCAAGAATTTCTGATAGCTTCAGCAATGATTAACGTAGGAAAGATAAACAGATTCAGACTCAGGCTTCAAGCTTCAACAGCAGTGCGATGCGAAACGGAGGGACAACGAGTTCATCCCGCTTCGCTCAAGGGCCGTGCTCAGTTCCGAGTGCTGCAGTCGGATGGCAGCTCAGATCGGTATTCAGCGTGAAAGAAGCAGCGGTATCCAGGGCCGAATGCTGAGCATGACATGCAGGTTAGGGTGAACCTTAGAGACCTTGTTGCATGCATCAGGATTGATGCCATCTGAAGATGCAGGCCAAGATCTTGGGAAAAGGGTTTGAACAAGTGCCAAGCACACAATATCAAGGGTTCATATGTGATTGCATAGGTCACCTGTGTTTGATCTACATGGCTCGTTCAGAGAACATGGGCCTGATCACGAAAACTTGAAGGGTACGTACCTATGCAATCTCTCTGCGCCTGAAACCGTCCAAATCAAGCGTGGTCCAAACCGTCTCCCACACCTTCCTCGCGCCCAACGACGCGCACACCCGCATGCTCGCCTCGTTCGTCAACGCCACATCCGCAGACACGAACCTGCGCGTCCGAAACCCCTTCTCCAGCTCCTGCCGCATCACAAC
>SFCI01000170.1:0-32049 GCA_004681135.1 Hericium alpestre | reverse complement strand
ACACTGACGATGTCGCATAGGTCGAGCATCTGCAGGCTATCCGCAGTTGGTCTGGGCTGGGATCGGCATTCGGGTACGGCTTCGCCGAGCATCCGGAGGGGAACTGGGATGAGTTGCACAAGCGATGGGTCGAGATTGACGAGGCGGGAGGGATCGATCCTGTTTGGCAGGCTTTCGAGCTATTCTAGACGAGAGGAAGGGGGCAATGGCAGTACCATATCATCACGTACTGATCTCTGCTTACTATAATTATTGCGGCCTGTATATTTAAGGGCTATTCCGTTGTCAGACATTGGGTGTTCACCGACCATGACGAGGTGCGCTTGAAAGGTACGGCTGGTGCAGTCAATGGGAGCCTGCAGAACGCTCAAATATGGGTCAGATAAATCGTGATAATGTCATCGCATTAGGTGAAACAGACAGGGTAGGCTAGTTATACAGGCTCTGATAAATAATCGTATAAATACATGAAGAGAACATTAAATCGTGAAAAGCTTGCGGATGGCAGTGCTCGTAAGATACGCGCCGTAGTATCTGCGTTATACAGACAAATAGCAAGCATCGCAGGGCCGGGGAAGACCCGGTGGGAACAACGGCTCGCGAGGTTTAATTTTCAAATCAAGTTCCATCTCGCCGTGAACAGGATCCCTGAGCTGATCGGCAGCGCAAACCCAGTCGAATGTATGCCAATCCTCCTCGGCGTAAACTGGGCCATTATCCCTATGTGGGGCCAGTGGCATCGCCGGGGTACCGTACTGGAGCTCTCTATGCCCGTAATAGATGGGCGCTGCAAAGAGCAAGGTCATTTTCGGAACGCTTAAGGATAATAGTGCAACACTCACGCGTCCATTCGCGGCGCTGCATCATTTCCCAATCACTAGAGGACAATGGTCAGTCCTGAACAGCAAGAGAGCACACTGCAGACGTACAGGTTCCTGAAGAAAGGATGCGTCTTAACGTTTTCCAACGTAATGCGTGTTTCGGGGTTCTTGTCGAGAAGCTGTCGTGCAGAAACGATGAGGATGTGGGTTGCTCAAGAAACGCTGTTACTCACTTTCATCAGCAGATCGCGAGCTTCCGGGTCTTTGACGACTTGCAAGCTGCGTTCGACATCCCACAGCTGATACATTAGATGGGTGGCGTTCGAGTCGGCAATGTGATGCATAAGGATGCGCTGGTGTTTTCCAGTTTATATCTCAGCTTGTAAGCGTACGATAATGTCCGACACGCACTGTAGTTCGACCCAGTATCATCTGAAGTAGGACACAGCCAGCGGCCCACAGGTCAATCTGGCGATTCCAGCCTTTGCTATTGGGGTCCACGACTTCCGGGGCGAAGTAGCCGGGCGTCCCGACGCGGAACGTGCTGACGATGCTCATGGGATCTTCGCGCAACTCTTCCGGAGTCGCGACGGAATGGCCGAAATCGGCCAGCGCAAGATGCCCGTTGGGAGTGACGAGGATGTTAAGTGGCTTGATATCGCCATGGGTAATATGCATCTTGTGCGTCTGCTCGATGGCAAGAAACTGTAACGCGGAGCAATAAGAAAGAGGAGCGACTCGAGAAACGATAAGACCCACAAGCTCTGCAGCGTAGTGCTTGCAATCATCAATGGGCATTCCTTTCGAATAATTCTCGAATCCGAGGAGGCTCCATAGATCTGCCGCATAGTGCCTCTGACAGACAATTGAGCCGTTGACAGCTAAATGTGAACGAAAGGACATACCATTACGAAGTATACGTGGTCATCGTCATAGAAGCTAGACATAATCTGTGCCACGAAAGGGCCCGCAGATGCTGCTTCGAAGGCATTGTCAAACTCGGCTTTGACACTGTAGAAATAATCGGAGGACTCTATCATGCGTTGCTTAGAGAGAGCTTTGATGGCGACCACGGAAGGGAGGCCGTTTCCTGAACGAAAAGGCCTTGCAAGACATACAAAGACACTGCCAAACGCTCCCTTGCCCAGCCTCTCTATGGGAATGTAAGATGCTATTCTGTCAGACAAGACCGAGAGTCTGACACCCTCGGCAGCCACTGGGACCATATGAACATCGGCGACGCGGACCTCGTTCGGTTCATTGTAGTTGATGTTGTCCACAAAATTCCTAAGGCGCAAAGACGGGAAAGGCAAGCCAAGCCACATAGAATTGAGAGCGGGAGCAATGCTG
The DNA here is from genome assembly GCA_004681135.1 of Hericium alpestre. NCBI lineage: Eukaryota > Fungi > Basidiomycota > Agaricomycetes > Russulales > Hericiaceae > Hericium > Hericium alpestre. The sequence goes on along the minus strand of SFCI01000170.1, from coordinate 29,878 downwards.
ATATGAGAAGCAGGACTATCCGAGGGAGCCACCGCAAGGGAGCTTGGGTCCGAAGTACAACTGTCCGTCGCAAGATCGACATACGCTCGAGCAACTTTTGCGTCCTCGACAAGCTGCGATTTCTGCACGGAAATAGAAATGTCCGGGACGTGGAAAGGCGGGCCAAATTCGACATCAACAGGCAGTGCAATGCTGAAACTGGGAAGTGGAGCAGGACTGTCCGTTGGAGTTTGGACAGGGGAACTCGAATCCGCAGAGGACTCTGACGCCGTGAGATCTGCACCGAGTTGGTCAACGATACCGTCAGCTGGCGACCCTTCACGAGGAATCAGCGCCGTATTATGATAGACAACGGTGATGGCGGCACTGCGATACAGTGGACGAAGCCCAATCTCCCCATAAGTTTGAAGCAGGGAAGGATGCCACGGGGTCGGCCTCATCGGGAAAGTCGTTAGGCGCAACTGCATCGCAGTTGAAGAAGAAATGGGCCGGGGAGACGAGTTACGGGCAGATACGTGAGGGGCTATCTTCGAAAACAGGGTAGGGGAAAGAGATCGGGCGACGCCCGTGAGGTAGTTGAGGTATCTCATAGTCGACACTGCAAGAGACGGCTGCAGATGGGATGTGGGACTGCTTGCTCAGATACCTGAAGCAAGCTGATCTTAATATACCGCTTTGCTTGTACCATATTCGGTTGGGCCGTCTCGGCGGGGCCAGGTTTGCCACCTTGACCCACGAGGTCAATGCAAGCACAGGTGGCAAAGGCCATAGCGCATCAATTGTGGCAAGTTCGAAGGCACGTGCAATAAACTCGCCTGGCAGCATCAGTGATTTGCAGGACCATCGGAGTCGCTTTGTGTGATCTAGCAGATACTGGCGTCCGAACAAGGCATCCGCGATACGTGTAGATCCTGAAGCCGAAGATAGCTGTTCGCCCAGCTGATGCCGGGACCTGGAATGTATTATGCAAGGGCCTTTGTGTTATGCACAAACCTAACTACTGCGTCAAAGCACTTTAACGCTGAAGTCTTGACCTAAAAGTACAATAAGAAGTCAATTCTTGAGCTACAGATGCGTTGCTGTATTTCTGATGATTCAGATAAGGGTACTCACAAAAAACGTCACGTCATCGGGACCTGCCCCTGACATCCAGGTCGTAGACGATGATTCTTCCGAAGAAGTCTGAACTCTCTTCGAAAACAAGCTTCAAGCTGTTCACGCCCATGGCTATTTCTGGGGTCTCGACCTTGTTCAGATCAAACGATTGCTTGCGATTCACATCCTCCGGGTATATTCGTGTTAACATCTGCCAGTCTGACGAACCTGACGATTTGAAGTCTACAGAACAGCGCGTCCCGACGAAACCGCCTTGGAATGTGATGAATATTTGCATGGGAATGACAGGTGCGTCGAAGAGGACCTGTATTGATTGCGGTAGTCCCTGGAGAGAATTATGAGCACGAACATCAACTGCTAGAACATCATCGTTAGCTTCCCACCTGTTGCGATGTCCAACATGTCTCTGGACTTCTGTCCGTAAGAAACTTTTTGCCAACAGACTTGTCTAGCGTAGAACTGACTCTGCAACTCCGGAGGTAAGCGAAGTATGCAGGGTCGAAAATGCTGGCCGTCCTACTTGAGACGAGTCTCCGGTGTAATCAAGGACACAAAATCATCTGTCTCGGCCATGCGAGCAGAGCAGCAGCGTATGCGCTGTTACGTTGAAGTTGAACGATGGCGTAGGACAAAGTAACATGCAGAGACATCGCTCGAAAAGGCAATTTCGGGAAACTTTGAGATCGCTTCTGTTTGTGTTCCGCGGGCGCACCGCGGGGCTCCACAATCGCTCTGTCACCGACACGCCTCGACACGCCCAAGGCACCTTCCTCTTCTTGTATATAAGCTCTGAATTCTTATTTTCTCACATCGACAACACCTCTTTTGATGCAGCCATGACCGCGCCCTCGTCACCAGTGCCCGCCTGGTTGCGGAAAGCCCATGATCATGAACACACCAACACAGTACTTCGCGTTCTCGCCGAGCGCGAGCACGCCCGCAACCGTGCCCGCCACAGCTCTCAAAATCGAAACAACGTGTCGCTGAGGCATCGGTTATCCATTCTCCCTCCCTCCCTTTCCCCGCAGAAGAACCAACTTACAGAGCACTATTCTGTCGCAGTGGGCAGCGAGCCAGGGCATCAGTTCTGCAACCGCTACATGGACATCATGCCGTATGATCGCACACGCGTGATCATTGGCGGCCGTTATTTCAATGCGGATTGGGTGCGCGAGCGGATGGGAGGACACTTGATGATCGCAACTCAAGCGCCACTGCCACACACGGCACACGATTTCCTCAGCGTTATCGCTAGTGCGCAGGGCGCCCATGTGCGCACTGTCGTCCAGCTCACGCGGAATATTGAAGCGGGCAGACAGAAGGCGCACATCTACTTCCCCTCCTATCCCGGCCAGTCGTGGATAATCCAGCCCAACGAGGAGAATAGGCACCTCGCACCTTTCCAGGTCACCCTTCTCAAGACGGAAGCGGTCGACTCTGCACACTGTACCATCAGCACGGTGTCTGTTTCGGAGGTTGTCAGTGGCACGGCCGCGCCACCCGTTATATTCCAGCACATGCTCTACGCGGCTTGGCCGGACCACGGTGTCCCTGAGCCGGAAGACAGGGCGGGTCTACTAGAGTTTATCCAGCTCGTGGACCAGCGGAACAGAGCCATCTGCAATGTCTCGACGCCTGAAGCGGAGCGACCTATCATGGTGAACTGCTCCGCGGGCGTGGGGCGCACGGGCTCGTTCATCGCGCTCTCTTCCCTGCTCCGTGCGCACGGGATCCTCGGTTTCAACTCCAGCTCTCCACCTCCCATGCGGACATCTGTTTCGCCGCTTGCCGTTTCGCCCCTGGGACCGCTACCGGAGGCCGTGGAGTGGGATGAAGTGGCCCAAGAGATCGATGCACTGAGGGAGCAGAGGCCGGGCATGGTTCAGCGCGAGGAGCAGGCGTTACTCATCTATGACGTGCTCATAGCTGCCTTCATGGGGAAAGCGAGAGCACAGGAGTCCTCTTGATACCGTACTATGCACTCGCAACAGTACTTGACTCTCCGCTTGGGGCTTGGATGGGGGAGGGGTTGGGTCGCTTGGTGTTAGAGGCCGGGTATTTCTCATCTATTCATCATTGATATTGCTATCTTCTGTCCACCGAACCGAACACTACCGTACTGTAATTTAGTAACAGCATTCGACGCAAAATGTAACTTATAACTTGTCCTCCTCCAGGCTCGAGCCCTATCGATCCGTCGATTCATCGGAGTTGGACCGATTGGGCGTTGTCGCCGGCGTCTATTGCGCCGTCTCCAGCACCACGGGCCGTAGCCGCTGAGCGTTTCCTTCAATACTCTTCCTTCATTCCTACAGGCTCAAGATGTACTTGAGATCACTGCTCTTGTCATTCTTTCTTATATTTAATGCGGCTCGTGCGCATGGGGGCCATGGCGAGAACTCTCAGGAGCCGATCACTGGCGAGGCTGCCCAGTATGCTCAGCAACATGTGCGTTGTATCTATGTTCAGTGTCCGAGTTCTGTCCATTGATGGGCTCGTACAGATGGCCACAGAACATCATATGTCAGGCCTCTCATTATTTTGGTCTCAATTTGTACTCACAGCGTGACTGCAGAGACTCGTTCGACCTTCCAAGTTTCTTCCAGCTGCACGACCTTAACAGGTAGTCACACTACTATTGAGATACTCGACTTGAGCTGACGCGCTCCTGCAGCGATGGAGTCTGGGACAAGGAGGAGATCGAGGCTATCTATGGTGTCCATCATGTCTACTCGAAGAAGCTTTCGAAGGTACGTTCTCAGCTGCGTGTGTACTCGCTGTATCTCATCGAACTGTGCGCAGGACGACATCCAGCATGAAGAGAAGGCTGAGCAGATTGTCAACACGATCTTTCGCGCAATGGACAAAGATGGCGATGAGAAGATCACGCTGCAGGAGTTCGAGGCTGTTGGGCTGGCAGGACTGCCCAACTTCGATAGCCTGGGTGCGGAGGGCCACCACTATGACGTGGAGAGCGGTGCGTCTCTACCACTCGTGTGACCCACACGAATAACTAACATATCATGGGCCTAGAATTCTTCCTCCATCATGAAGGTGCGTGCGACCTCCAGGCAAGCGACATGTTACTGAGCGCTCATTGATGCCTGCACAGAGCAATTCCACAGCACCCCGGAGACACAGACCGAGGAATCGTACAACCACCCGGAGGACCTGGAGCACTTTTCCCACCACGAATCGATCGAGCGCAAGGAGGCGGAGCGCGAGGCCGAGTATCAAGGCATTACAGTCGAAGAAGCCCTCGCGCAGCACGAAGAGCCGCCGCCGGCCCCCGTACACGACTCTGAGCATGCGCAGGTTGGCAATGACTCTAACCAGGAGAGCGAGGCGCAGCCCCACGCCGGCGAGCCTCCCAAGAAGATCCAGCGACCAATCCCGCCAGAGAAACAGGACCCTGCGGTTCGCTTCCAGAACGCGAAGGCTGAGAGTGAGGCTCATGGAGAGTGGGGTGTTGGCGAGGGAGGGTTCAAGCCTCCCTTGACGCCGGGCGAGAAAATGAGGTGCGTCCGCATCGTACAGCGTATTGCCTTACGTGACTGACCTATTCTTTCCAGAAAAAATCTGCCGTACAAGGTAAAGTCCCTTCAATTGAATTGTGGTAATGATACTAGAATGTTAACGCAGGAACGTATGCAGTATAAGTTCCGCCGGAGCTGGGGCGATTTCTAGGCGTGTGGTCGTCTGTGTGGCGTTCGTTGGATTCTAGTTTGTGGCCCTTTCTTTCGGGCTTTCTGCTTTGTTGCATGCATACTATCACTTTCTGCTGTAAATTTATATTATCATTCGATATACATATGAACTGTACCTAATATATCGTAAGAACCGGAGAGGTAAGTCAAGTGCACGCCACGAGGCTCTAGACTGGTGACCGAGTCTCTAGAACGCAATGAGGCGGGGAGGGTTGTGTATAGAACGAGGCTCAGGACCTCATTCCACTCAATCGGGTAACACGAAAATCAGGAAACGCTCGTACGGAGACACATCACTATTGAATTTTCCTCACCTACCATTTGCCTACCATGGCATCTCCTGAAGAACAAACGAAGCCGGCAGCTTGGAAGCCCAGATGGCGCACCGATCCCACTGCCCGGCCCTCCGTCTCGCTCTATGCTCACAAGGAAATCGGCGAGCGCCTCAATACCGAGACGACCCACACATTCTCCCTGCCAAATGCGACAGACGAAGTACCGAACCCGACGCGCTTCGTATGCATATTCAGCCATCTGAAGGCGAACCCGAACGCGCCGCACGAGCTGTGGACGCGCAACCACATCGACATGCTCGAGCGCAACCTCGCGTCTGCGCGACCCAATGACCCGCTGCCGCTCTTCCGCGAGACCCCGCATCGCCGGGGCGCGAATTATGAGTTCGCAGGGTGGTATGAGATCGAGGCATGGGAGCTGGTCAAGGGCGGGAGTGCAGAGCTACGGGAGTTCATCGAGGGCCGGGAGGAGTCGAAGGGCGTCAAGTCGGTGCAGAGCTGGGCGAGTGCCCTCGGACATGACTGGGCCAAGGTGAAGATGAGGAAGGTCTCGTCTGAAGGTCTAGGCGATCCACTAGGAAACATGCATTAATTTGCGACACAGCAAGTACTGTATCATTGTATAAGTATCAGAGACGAGGAATGCGCGAGAAGAGATCAGGACGGCGATGACATTTCATGGCCTTCGCACAGAAGTCACTGGATAACAATTATCTAGCCTCTAGCCATGCAGTTCCTAGAAGGGAGGATGATTGTAGCTTATCATGTATCGTGAAACAAATATTGGTATGTGCATTTAATAACCCTCTCTACCTACTTTGCAGAACACTTTGGGACCTATCCGCTCCAGGACACCCACCCAGTGGGTGTCCTGCCTGCACCCGACCAGATGAATTTCCTCGAGCATCGTGTTCATGGCCTGCCGTTCCGTTAGTGAGGCCACGAGAAGCTCGGACAGCTTTGCATCAGCAGCTTCCATGAAGCACTTGAAATCCACTTGGTTGAACTTCAAGCGGCGCAGGTTCGGGAATAGGACGTTGGGTATGCCTCCGTCTTCTGTAAGTCTGCAGCTGCCGAGGTTGAGATTAAGATCCAGGCCGAACGCCTCTATAAAATCGAAGGCAGCCATGTTGTTGAGGGTGAGATACTCCAGTGCGGTGAATGACGCAAATATTTCGAGCCACTTGGGACAGTCGATCTGTGATTCCTTTCCACCGATGTCAAGAAACCTGATGTTGGATGTACAGATTTCCTCCAGGAATGGACGCAGCGTCCCAAGAACGGGAAGTTCGACACTACTATCCTGCATGCAGATGTCGCAGCACGGCAGTTCACTTTGCGGTTCGGTTTGCTGAGGGTCCAAAGTATATATATTGAGGTCTTCTGAATGGTCAACCAGTCCTTTCCAGCACATGAGCCGCCAGAGGTAAGGGGCGAACGTGAAGGACATGGTTTGGATGGGCCGCAGGCAGTCGCTATCGCCTGAATGGCGTATCAAAAATGGCATAAAGGCCCCACCAATGTCGCCGGATTCGACTGTCCCGGGCGCGTTACATCGGATCCAAAATGACGCCTCCACGGGGATTGATAGTTGTTCTGCCAGCCAAAGGCAATTCCATTGGAAATCCCACAGTTCAAGGCCTCTCAGTGAGGATAAGGCGACAAGCTTGGGTTTATGCGAGGACAGTTGCGTATTGAGATCGGAACCGTTAACATCTGGAGGCCTGTCAGGAACTGCTCCGCGTAGCGCGAGTGTCTCCAACTTCGGAGTCCTCTGCAGAAGAGCCAGAAGCTGTTCACGACTGAAGGAAAGGTTGGTGCGTGTGATCCGATACGTCAGATCCAAGTGAGCAAGGTTCTCATAGATGGGAGATTCAAAAGGGATCAATGTGTTTTCTAGGCGGAGGACTCTGAGGTATGGTGCTTTACGGGAAAAAATGTCGGCCGGGAGTATATCGCACAGAAGAGGTGTTCTGTTGTCGCCTTCAAGAGAGCATTAAGTATGAGTTCCTACGACAGATGCAGAAGCATACCGTAGAGACTGCGCTCGTAAGCAAAAGATTCCAGAAATATCGCCGACGAAACGAGCAAGTCATGCCAAGATTGGTCGACAGCCTCCCAGCAGACGTTGGCGTAGAAGGTAGCGCATCTGATGCGATGTGCGTTGGCAAGCACGGAAGGAGGCAGACGACTTTCCGAGTCGGAACGGCGTAACACATCGAACGGAGCATCCTTTGCCCGCCGAAGCCTTTTCTCAGTCCATGGCAGAAGAGAGCACACGTCCCCCCGTCCCCACAGATCAGGATAGTCCAGCGTGATGCTCCTCCATGATCGGCAGACATGCGAGACTGTCATCCACCCGAGATACTGCCTTGCAGCATGCCCCATTTCCTCGACCATGTGAGGCTCATCGACATATGCTAACTGTCGGAATACGTGCGCCAGCAGTTCCGGACTCAAGCAGGCAATAGGGCAGTGCATGTTCAGCCGGAATCGGATGGCACTTTTCACCTCCTCTATCCATCTGAGCTCCTGGACAAACTTGCTTTTCACTTCGGTCAACGGGATAGAGACGTCATTGAGGGCGGAGAGGCGGGCTAAGCATAATGGTAGCCAAGGGTTGGCACTTCACAAATCATCGTTAAATGTCATCATAGATGTTCCAGTATGATGGAGCATCCGCACCTTGGCTCACTGTCTGGCAACATTGCTGTGGTAGGCATAAGCCAGGAAATTTGATGACGAATTTCGGTCAGACCGAGCAAAACGAGTGTACACGGGCCAGCCCGTGCTCGAGGTCTCTGTCTCTATGTAAGTAGTCGTAGGAGACAACTTGCAAGGGTCTCACGCCCATCAACCTCCAGAAATCTAGCGCGCGTATACCGAGAGGCTGTGTTCAGAATCCAGAACTTGCTTTGTACGTGTGGTTGCTGGACGTCAGAAAGAACAATAGAATAGATGACCAATGGATAACATCATCCGGTTGCGCAGATCTGCGAGTCGAAGATCGGTGTAATCAACTATCCGTGGACTGTTGGTATGAGCGCCGTTCGGTGGTTTGAACCCACGTTGCTTGTCTTCAAATCGGCCCTTCCGCAGTGAGTGCCATGCAGTATTGTAGTGCCAAAGGAACACACAAACCTGCCGTTAGCCTTTCGCACTAGCTTCGAATGATTTTAAGGAAGATTGAGAAAATGAAAATTAGAAGTAAGTGAACAATGACCAATGGGAGATATACTTAAGTATGATACACAACGCACATGAAGCATCCAGCGTCCTAGCTCACAGACCATCGAACATATCTGCAACTAGTCCTCGCTCCACCTCTTCGAAATCGATGCTTCCTCCGCTCTTATACACACTCTCATAATTGACAACGCTCACGCTAGAGAAGAAGAGGACAAGATCGCGAATGGAGTCGATCTGATGGAGTCTGTTCAGCATGGGCCGTCGCAGTGGGCCGGACGTCCGGTGCAGAAGGCGTGGAGGTAGATGGGGGCAGGCCCGAGTATACATTCATCTACGAGCGAAATTTGATCAATAGAAGTTGATACCGTACGACAATTCCAGCACACCTCAGAGACTGGAAGCTGCCCTGCAATTTCGGCCAATTGGTCAAGCAGTGCTTCTGGTATCCAATCATTCGGACGGTACACCGCGTCCACAGTATCAGTGATAAATATCCACTGGTGACTGAGCCAAGGTCAGCTTGCTTCAATGGCAGACGTGTGTCGAAAGAGCCTACACTTGAAATTCCTCCGTTTGCAGGATCAGCAACAGATCGATGAATTTACAAGCCGCAAGGATGAGAGGTAGCTCCTCGGATCCGTCTGAGGGGAGTGAGATGATCATCTGGTCAAACAATCGATACTAAAGGGAAGGCATCAGAAAATGGAAGGCACGTCCGGCGTAGATACTTACCAGTTCGCTCAAGATGACTGGCCAGAAGCTGACCAAATTGTGTGGACTCAGTCGGCACAAGAGTACTCGCACGCAGAGGTAAACTTCAGCTGAGACGATTGGCGCAGGATTATTTCTCAGTACATCGACCAGCTTTTCTTGGATTGTTGGGAGAGATGTCAAGAATTGATTCTTCTCGCCACAGAGAAGAAGGTATGATAGCCGACGGAGGTTGAGCGATCGCAAGAGATTCTCGTACTCTCGGTTGGTGAATATATTGGCAGAGGCAGCTGTGTATACCTTGCCTTCAGAGAAGTCAGCCGAGATACAAATGCTAAACCAGCGCGACACGAACTCAGTAGCTCTGAGAAGGCTGTCCTGTCAGTGTCGATCAAGCATCGCGTCACGGGCTGGAAGGCGCGCCCACTCTCTGGTGGAGCATTGAAGAACCGGTTATCATTGAGAATGTCCAGCACGACGTTCCGCCAGGCTTTGATAGCGACTGGAATACGTGTCAACTCTCGCACGACGTCAAGTATCGTCGGATCAATATCGAGTGGCCTTCGTCAAGTTAGCCACGGAAACAACGAGGGTGACATGACAAACCTTGATTTTCCCTTCGCCGACGGACCAACGATGTAATAGACAATGTTCACGCAAGCGGTATTGACCTTGTCGTTGTCCATAAGATACCTACGCAGGTTCGGAAGGGCGGTCTTAGCAATGAATTGGGTGACCTGCATAGAAGTTAGCGACGTGGTATCAATGAATGTTCATTGCAAGGTGGGCATACTTGATCTGCAAGGTCGGCGTAGGGAGAAGGCTTCAAGGGCTGGCCATCTACCAGAGACGTTGTGCTTCCATTCATCTTCTCGTCCAGGTTCAAATCGAAAGGAGCTGTTGGCACGCTTAGTTTTTTCACGCCATAACGGAGGCGATACGTACTGTGCGGCGCGGGAGAATTTCGTCCATTCACTGACAAACTATCCTTCGTACCCCGGCGGATCCACGAGCTCTGGTCGCCACTCCGCGTCGCCGAAACTATAGCAGCGTCGAGGAGCTTCCCATAGGTATCCTACAAAGTCGTACCATCAGAATTTGCCGACATGGCTCGGCAAATAATCTTACCTGAAGCTCTTTCCGCAATCGTCGGTCTTCCATCGCAGTCGTTTGCGTGAGCTTGTCAGCAAGAACAGAGAAGCATCTATTACAGACACTGGTTAGTATCCAAGATCAGCCAAACATGGAAAAGTCAAACCTTAGTACAGGATAGACCTGCATCTTGAAATCCTTCACGTTTAGAATGACTTCTTTGGCAAGCGGAAGAAAACGGCTCCACACTTGCAACGCCAATGGGCCCTCCAGCCGTTGCAAGTACTGTTCAAGGAAGGTGAACAGTACTCCATCGGATCTGCACACTGTCAGGAGGAGGAAAGTGCGCATCGACGATCACTTACACATCGGGATTGATGGCATGTTTCCTGCTTTTATCTGCTAGTGAAAGCCCAGCCACTCGTATTGATATGCTCTCGCAGGTCATAAGGACGACGTTCTGAGCGCTCGACGTCAGTGCATCCACTAGTTCAAAAGCAGCTGACGGCTGGAATCGGAAAAATACCTTAGTCTGAGAACACACCCGTATAAGAGGGAATACACTTACCGTGCCCTCCTTATTCCAGCAATCGACTATGGATTCCATCACCTCCGGAGACTTCACGCGGAAAAGATGCTCGAACACCCGTCGACATCGCAAACGCGCCTTGGTGAAGATCAGAGATATCGACTCGTGACTTGGTGTCCACGCCTCCGATTCCGACCACGTCATTGTCGTCCAAATGCTAAATAGCACGCGCACGGCGTCGTGCAACGTGCGGTAGCCTGGCGACCGTGTCTGGAATAATGTCAATCTAATTTACCCTCAAGGACGTGCGGAATACGTACTGTCAGCTGCTCGTCTGGACCGCTCGGTGTTGACTCTGAGCTAAAGACGTTCGTCATCATCCCGAGCAACCCGCTGCTCTCCGACGGAGACGGCTTCTCAGCCGCAATACCGTCATCGTCTGCGTTCCCAACGTCAGAGGCTGAGAGACTGAGTAATACCAGCCGTTCAAGCGCATGAAGAAGCATGATGAAATCCGAATCCGTCGTCAACGAACGAACATCCTCGTCATGGTCTCGTTGGCTCGAGACACGGCTTATATCCGCGAGATTCGAGCGCAACTGCCGTCCCACACAGTCGCTCAGCGGCGTCAGCACAGCCTGCAGTGTCTGCTGGAACTGCGGTATCGTCATGAGCACGAAGTCGAGCCAGTGCTGCAACACGGCATGGTTCGACGGGACAGAGATACCGTCGATCAGCGTCTGGATCAACAGCGGGTTCACGGAGTACGAGGGCCCTCCCGAGTCGAGCGAGTTTGCTCTGAAGACGTGTCCGTCCAGTGGTCCATCAAGCGGCATGGCCTTCGGCGTTCGCTGTAGCCGCATCTCGTGCATGGCTGTCACCGCAGAGACCACGGAGTGCAGGAGATGCAGAAGTTTGTTCTGCAGATCCAGACGCTTGGTGTGGACGGAGAAGTACAACTTCCCGATGATGGCAGCTTCAATGCCCTCGAGAGCAAGCAGGTCAACTTCGCCGCGGGCTACGATGGCTTGTAGAAGGTCGACCGTCGCAGACTGAATCACAATGTTCACTGGAGCCATTGCCTCTACACGTCTGTGCTTGCACTCCGAGAGAAGGAATCTGGTAAGATGTCAATAACAGTCTTATCCTACCAGTCAATGTGAGGCGCACCTTGTCAAAATCTCAACAAGAACATCCTGGTAACTGGCTTCACCATGCGCGACTCCAGCTGACAGATAATAATTAGCAAACGCCACGGCTCATCGGTTAAATTATGTGCTCACCAGCTTCAACTCGTTGAACTAAGCCAGAATGGTGGGAACGCCGTATAAGATTTGTGCGTGCAGTCTTCGCAAAGCCCTGGCCCCCAAACCTAACAACCGACAGTAGCGTCTCGAGCAGATAATTAATGTAAGTCTGATCAAAGGGCCGTTCGTACGCATAATCTTGGAGCTCTTTGCCGTTCAGCTTAGTCGATGATGGTGTCCTGCGCAGTGCCGGATCCAAGAGGTCGTGGAGAATGGGATCCAACACTCTGCCATGGCTCTGTCAACTTCGTCCAGGTTGGATCCGGAATAAACGTACCGAAGATAGGACTTCAGACTGCATCGCATCCAAGTCTCGCCGATGCGGTGCAAATTCGGGTCGTCGTTCTTGAGGGTGTCTAGCACGATCATCATCGGCACCTTGAACCGGAATCCCGGAAGCATCGCGTCGTCTGCACACCGAACGTCACGAACGATCAAGGGACAAAAACACACAACCCACCTGTGAGCCTCCAGAAGACACCAAACGCTTCGTACGCCTCCTGCGTATTGCGCGATTCTGGCGCATTCAAACTTTGCGCGATGATGGACTCCACATGCGGGCGTTGACAGGCATGGTCGAGCTCCCAGATGAGATTCACGGCGCGGACGTGGTATGCAGAGTAGTCGGAGCGCAGGTAGGTGAAGAGCTAATTATTTATCATTAGACAAAAGCCCTGCTTATGCCAGGAGTACGCACCGTCTGGACCAGTTTGAACATGATAGCCCGGTCTTGTATGGATAGTGAGGGCTGGAGTCCATTCGCGTCCTGCAGCGCAACAGCGAGCGTGACAATCTGGTCAATAACAACGAATGTCGTGCTCTGCGCGAGAAGATTAGCTGCAACGAAAACAGGAAAGAAAAGCTTGTGTCCGTGCCTCATTCCCTAGTGTCGCGAGAATGCCAGATAGCCATTTGGCGGGCTCCCAGCTCACTTCCAACTGCACACCCTCCATCTCATCCAGTCGACGGACAAGCTGGTTCAGCATGACGAGGGACTGCAGGAAAATCTCCCGCACAGGCCCTACTTTGTCGGCGGCCGACAATAGTCTTGACGCGTAGACGGAGCTGATGGCGATTAGGTCTTCGAAAGCATTGATGAACGTTATCCCGGGTGCTACTCTCTCTGTCTGTAGAGTAAGCGAGGAATCGAGTGCATAACATTCGCATGCGAAAGCATAGGGTCCGTGGGCGGAGGTCGGTTGCTTGGACGCAGTGTCTAGGGGTTGACCGAGAGCCGCGGTAGCGATGAAATCGAGGAGCGTCTCCTCCAGTCGGAGTGCCTTCGAGATGACTGAAGCGTTCCCTCTGGCCATGTCCCCGGTGATTTGATGCTGCGACAAGATCCTGTAAGTTGCAGGATGCTACATGAGACCAATTATGTAGCATTACCTTCAAGACTTCCATCGTGGCACAGAACACGATGGGCAGATGGACGGTCTGAATCTCTTCATCTCTCACATGGAACGTGGTCAACACGAAGTACGCCAAATTAATAGCCTAGACTGGTTCAGATTTCAATCAAGATGATGAAACAAAGAACATACGTCGCATTGGATACTATCAGCAGTCAGATCGGAGATAATAGTTCGCAACAGTTGCTTCCAGACCACCTGCGGCTCGACAGCTTCGTACAGAGTACTGGCCGTCATGACCACCTAATCGAGGAAATGGCGCTTGCTGAGCTTAGGAGACCAAATAAGCGGGTATATGCGCACCTCTTCTCTACTTTCCGTGTTCTCTTCGATGGATTTTTTCAGTGCCGTGAACGCGTCCAACGCCAGAACCTCAGTCAGAGGACCGCCGACTTCCCATTTGTCCAATAGAGAGATAAAAATCTTGAACGGACGGGATTCCGCATACTCTGTCGAAGTGAACATCTCGTCCTTTCGCCACCGTTTGAGTACCAGTGGGACCACACGAGCAAAGGCAAGGCACGCACTCGTAATGTCGACCCCAACAGCTCCAGCGCATTCTTCTTCAGATACTCCACTTGCTGCTTGCTGTTCTCGTCCGCGCCTAGAAGCCACGTGTACAGTCTTCTGTTCAGTGAGAGATCGCGGCGCATGACGACGCTGGTCGCGGCGCGCATGAGGATGGCGCGGTCCTGGACTGAAGCTTTCTGGAATGCCGCACTGTCCATGCGAAGTGACTGCAGGAGCAAATCGAGTCCCCCCCGCCGCACAAGAAGGTTATTGTCTTCCAGCGCCGCCGCGAAAGCGCGGATCATCAGACCGATATCATTTCCAACGATGGGGGTGATGTCTGCAGAGTAATTGAGTCTAGTTTATTGAAGAGACAGGTCAGACACAGAGATACACACCTTCGTCTGAATTTAGGCGGGGTAATCGGCGTGAGAGGAAGTTGATAGAGGTTCCCCGCGCAGAGGGTGTCGTGAGCATGACCAGCCATATATTCTGCAGAAAGAACGACGGAGATACGGTCCCTGACAACCTGTCCAGCAGCCCCAGAACCTGTGTACCATCAACACTTGCTCACAAGCCCAAACATTCTCACTCACCTTGTCGAAGAACTCGCCAGTCTCCTCCTCCAGACCAGGCAGCAATGCCAGAATAAACCCCTTCATAACAGGTCGTAGTCCCGCTTGCAGCGGGAGGAAATATGTGTCATATAGATTGAGCAGCGTAGGCTTGACGGACGTCGCTGCATATTCGAAGAAGGGGAACAGCCCGGATGCCCAGAGAGCCAAGTCGCGCTTCAGGCCTTCGGACTACCGAAATCTGAGCATAATGTAAAATAGAAATACAGCAGCACATACCCCGATGACTGCCAAGATGTGGGTGTACACGTCCAGTGCTCGCTGGTGCACCCCGCTGGGCAGCGCGGGATTGAGACATTGCGCTAAACGCTTCGCAACCGTGATCTTGCGCGGGATGTCCTTGAACTGCATGTACGCCTGGAGCGTCTGTCGAAGGCCATACCTGTCAACCTGATATTCCGCTCACGAGCGCACCATGCTCACGCACCTTGAGCAGCTGCTTCAAGAAGGCGATGAAGTCCGCCCATTCATGCACGTTATCGAACGAGGCGAGGCATTTCTCGACCTGCTGCGTGTACTTCTTGTACTTCGGGTCGGACGCATATGTCTGCTGCAGCGCGACTACATGCATGGAGGGGATTATTGTATGTCGCAAGCTGGAGACGGGGGCGATAGCACGAACCGCGGTCACTGACTCTCTCCGAAACGCGCTCCGGGCCCCTTTTGTGACTGGCGACTGCACCAAGGCTTGGAGAGCTCATCAATCTCCGCAACTTTCTTCCTCCGACTGTTACGTCTCCTAGTGATAGTGAATTAGTAGGAGACGACTAGGAGACTGATCTGGCGTATGTGGTACGCGGTAGTGCCAGAACTCAATGCTGGGTTAGGGTTCGATCCAGGTCGTCGGCTATCAATCGGCTATGACGCACAGTCCACTTACGTTCGCCGCCATACTAATAGGTACGGAGAGCATCAAGAAAGCATCAAGAGAGCATCTAGAATACACACAGGTACAGGACAAGTACAACACATGGAAAGCAACAAAGACTAGAAGAACAATCCACCAGCATCAGGGCACAAACTCTACCGGCTCTATCTCCGGGACCGCCGTCGACAAGTTCGACCGCTTCTTCGTGCCAGACGGACGCCCTGGAGCACTTCCGCCAGGAGTTCCAGTATCGGGAACGACAGACACGGAGCGAGACGACGCTGCCGTCGACGCGGCAGCCTCTGCCTTGCTCCCTTTGGGCCGGCCAGGACCCCTCGCTCCCGGCACCGATAACGACAAAGTCGGTAGCTTCGGTAGTGTCAGTCCCGCCGTGCCCGTCACCATCCTCTCATGGTCTGCTACCGCTGCTGCTGAGGCTTGTTGCGATGCAGCACTGGCAGCTGCGACGCCAGCCGCGTAGTCCGACTCCTTCTCACCGACCCATGAACGCGCGAACCAGCGTCCTCCGGCGATGCCACGAATCTCGCGGTTTGCCTGGCGCCAGTGTCGCGGTTTCTTGTGCGAGCGGTCGATAGTCATCACTGGCGCATAGCCTGTGCCAATCTTGGGTGCGGGCTGGACCTGGAATGGCTTCGAGGGAAGCGGGTATCTCGGAAGGGGAACACCCTCGAGGTTGAAGTTGAAGTCGTCTTGGGTGGGAACACCAGATGGAGCGGATGGGGCGATGTTTTCGACCTCCGGCGTATTTGTGTCGTGAATTGGAGAGGATGGTGCTGTGCCGGTGTAGCCTAGTAATATATGAGTAAAGTGGCTTGCCTCAAGAGTCTAGGAACTCCGTACCTTCACTTAGGTCTGCCACCTCCGAAAGTGCAGGTATGATAATCGTAGTCTTCCTGAATGAGAAAATATTGGCCTCGGTCAATTCAATTGGTAATACGGCAGACTTACTTTGGAGCAGACTTCCGAGGGCCGCGCTGGGCAACGGTGGTCCCTTTCGGCGCACCACCTCTTTTCTTGGAAGTAGTAGACGCGGGCAATGGCGATGCCTTAACGCTAGGCAGATCCTGAGGTTCCCTCGTCGGAGACTGACGAGCTAGATGGCTCTCTGCTGGAGAGACTTCAAATGTGGTCATTAAGGGTGCAGGAGCTGGCGCACCCGCTCGTCCTCTCCGCCTGCCACCTCCCCTGCCACGCCTTGCGCCCCGTCGCGATGCGGGAGCTCCACGGATTGATGGACCAGGGACGGGCGCAGGAGGCAGAGGAGCAGGCGTCGCAGCAGAGTCGGCTTCGTCATCNTCGTCCATGAGCTGGTCTTCCTCATCCTCCTCGTCCATTTCGTCCTCCCCGTCCGACTCCCCGGCCTCCTCACCCGTCTCTCCATTGAACGTGATGAACTTCGTGCCGGGCTTCGTCTCGTTCACCAGGAGCTTCACGCGAAACTTGCCGGTGCGCGTAGGCGAGGAGTCTGGAGCGGGGCTCTCCTCGTCGCGAAGGGTGGAGATCTGGGGGGCATCCATGTCGATATCTTCGTCCATGTCGTCGTCGTCGTAGTTGTCGTCTTCGTGGCGGGCGGGGTGCTGTGGGGAGGAGTTGTTCGTGGAGGCAGGGTCGTAGCTAATCCAAGGTGAGACTCGGAACATCTCCAGATCTGCCTGCGCTGCCAGAAGTTGACCCAGCCGCCTCGGTGGCGTTCAGTTCAAGGCTGTCCGAGGGAGATGATGTAACGAAGGCCGTCGACCTTCCATCGAAGCTGTCCGTCCCCTCGGTATTCCTTTCACCACAAACCATTATTCCTCTGCCACCAATTCTCTTGCTTGATCGCAGCCATCTCACCTGCAAGTTTACGGTCAGAAATAACCTGTGAATATGCGCGTCGGACGGAACGTTGACACAGGTTGTATGCATGACCAATTGATTTGAAACCCCATCGACAAAGCCCGCGCACGCCCCCAGGGAACCTCCTGATCCGTCCCAGAACTTGAACTGGCATGTGTCGTGTCGAGCACACTCACGCACCATACATAACGACACCAGCTCACAACACCGATCACAGCGGTCGAAGCTCTACGGGCAACGTTCATTGAACCAATTAGCGGGCTTAGACAGCATGATCATTCGACGACCACACCGCGTTCTTGACGGGAAGATTGGTTCTGGACCAGCTTCGAAGCACTGATCCTCGGAGGCTGCAGTTGTCGTTCTCTCTTTGCGTCGTCTACTTCCATCGATGGTTTTTGCATCGGGTCGGATCACCTCTCTTGAATGAAATCGGACATCCTTTCTGGTGTCTGGTTGCGGAACGCAAGCTGCGCCCTCAGTATGACTAGGAGCAACCTCTGACTACACGGGCAAGAATTTGATGGTCGGTTTGGGGCGATTTGAGTGATATTCGATCTGGGCTCCTCCGGATTTGCTGGATTAGCCATGCTGAGTGCCCAGCGTAAGGAATCGGGCCGATCCAATAGCTTCGACAATCCCGAAAGCCGTGGTCAGGCAATCCGATCAGATTGCGCGAAACCACCAAGTCAGATTGTCTGTTATAGATAATCTCGCTAATTTTGTAGTCATATCCCTTTGCGTAATGACAATTCGAAGNAGTTTCCATCAAGTGCAGACAAGTTCGTCGTGGTTGGAGTCAGCAGCCCTTGTTCGAATGCNTGAAAGATACTAGTAAAGTTGACTGATATCTACTCGTTGTTAGTACTTACTAAATTAAATNAAAGTAGANTGACGGTGAGGTTTTCAGACTGGCATACGGCTCCGAGCGTCGGGAACACCTATTGGCTGGAGAACATGCATCTAATGTGCAAAAGTGCATGCAATTCCGGTGTGCACAAGCCATAATGCTTATGCAGAAGGCCATGGCTGTCAGCTGCATGCATCTCTTTGATCAAAGACGTCAACGGGCAGCAGCAGAATGGCAAGAACGGTCGACAAACTCTGGTATAATACTGCAAGTACTTGACCCGAACAGATGATCATATACCGTTTATGTACTAATACAAAGTCGTCATGGACTAATGGTAGTAGCACACTCATTCTCTTACGTGCGCTGCATTTTCGTGGTTCGGTTCTTGCTGCTGCCTTTTTTTTTTCCTCACCCACTAAAGCTATGTACGTACAGCGCCGAGACGTGCTGATGGACAGCGTGCCTGGCGCCTTTGATTGACGAGACTGGACAATCTGACTGCCAGTCTCACACAATCGGCCCAATTCCCTACCCTGGCCACTCTGATTGTCCGCTGGCGTCCATCACAAAGATTGCAGGATCCGGCACTTTGATTTCTTAGCTGTGTACGTGCCATAAGTACAATCTTTCACCCTTTCCAACTCCATTGCCGCAAAACATCAGTCCGCACGTCTGATCTTGCGGCCAGCAGCAGTCCACGAACGCCGCCGCGACGGCACGCCCGGCCGAGAGGAACAAACCCCAACGTTCGCATCGGAGGATTGCCACATCTGACGATTGATTACGCTCTGTATTGACAAGATCACTTCTCGTCCGATAGGACCGCCGCAGCCTCGCATGCGCGTCCAATGCAGGCGTGTTTGCATATCAAAAGCATTCAAGTCATTCAACAGGACGTTTTAACCAGTACGTCGTCACCGGTATTTGTGATGTTGACGCTGTCTGGTCGGATTGAAATCACGGAATCGGTGAAGCTATTATGGCAGGAGGCCTATCGGTCAATGATCTGATAATGGTGAATTTGGTGATTGGTTTCTGTCTGCGCCTTTATTATCAATCATGCGATTCGACCTTTGTCCGAATCACTCAGCCTCCCCTTTAGCTTGATATTCATTCGCTTAAAGAAGAGGAAAACTAATCAAACCCTTATTTCCTTCGATGCCAATGGTGTTTTATCGGCAGCATCCCCGTCGCTCATTCCCTTTTGCAGTATTTCGTGAACAAAGCCGCCCAATGGACTATCTTGATGCTGTTTCACGACTTCAAACCAATCAATTCTTTAACAGGAGGACATTATATACCCGGTCTTCGTCGTCTGCGGGCTTTACAGCCTTCTTACCCTGCAATCTGACTGTGTCGCTACAATGTCAGGCGTGCATGAGCGGACACACACACTTCCCTTGGAAGGGAACCCGTAAGCATGCCTCCATCTCTATCATCTATTCGCCTTGTCTCATCTTTTCTCCTGCAGGACGGAACCACCACAGGACTCCATCTACGTTCAAACAAATCCGCAGCCACAGAGTCCCGTATTTCGACTGCCGCCCGAACTACTGCGATATGTGTTCCGCGTCCTGTTTGACATGCACCTCCAAGCAATCACATCATTCCGTCAAGCACATCATTGGGATATCGCAACAGCGAAGCGGGCACGGCCATGGACATTGTCCGAAGTCCCGCACCCCTGGATCGTTACTTTACAGGTCTGCCGCTTGTGGCGTTGGGTCGCGATGGACTATGGGGGTCTATGGACAGATATCACGTCCCGGTGGCCGTCCCCGACACGTCTAGCACTGCCGCCCGTCGAACACATCCGGATCATAGACGAAGCCCTTTGCATGAGCAACTACTTGACATGCTTCCCAACCTCAGCGTCTGACCGCTTCTACTATCGCTTCACCATTTTCGACGAAAACAGCCCCTCGATTGCAAATAATATCAGGCAGCTGGCGGTGCTGGACCTCATGTCGCAGGTATCAAGTCTCATCGGTGCACCCGTGGCATATCTTGATTTTGCAGACATTATCGCCGACTGCAGACCCTCCCACCAACTCGACTTCGTTGCATCTGTCGCATCCCCCTTTGCAGATTCCCAGACGATTCCATCACTGAACCTGATCCTCGACTGCATCATCAGCCGCCCCGACGCGCACCTTCGCTGCCTTGAGACATTGTTCGACGGTCTCGGCGGCCAGCTCGCACATGTGCGGAAGCTGATGCTCTTCGGGGTGGACCCGTACATGTCCATCGACTGGGCGCGGCCGTTCGAGTGCATGCGCAACCTGCGTGAGCTTGTGGTCTCCGCAGATGAGCCCGACGATATCATCGAGCTGTTGGGATCCCTCACGACGGAGCATCGCGACGAGCGAACGGGCGTCACGGCGCGCGAGCTGTACTTTCCAGCCTTGGAGCGGATCACCTTCTCCGGGATGGCTAGGGAGGACGAACGTCTGGACTCGGTGGCCCAGTCGCTCCAAAAGCGGATGGACTTGGGTTCTCCGTTGCCTGTGCTTGTTATGTACATGGTGGAGGACCCTCTTCAGCCCGACGACGAGAGGCTTCTATCGCGGGTCGTCTCCTCCCTCGTCTCCCTGAATCAAATGCCAGGCGACACGAGACCTGAGATTGTCAACTTCGTTCCATGATAATCAAGTCTCGGAGGAACACTTTGGGAGCACAAGTTCGAGGAGAAGGGCGGAGCTCTGGAAGACGATGCAGAAGAGAGTGTTGTTTGTGAGGCTAATGAATTTTCTATACATGGCTACTGATGGACTGCAATGTGTCTCCGTGTTTAAGTAAAATGTACCTCTTGAGCAATTTGAGGTGGTAGAATTCGATTTCGTGCGAGGCCGGAGCGCGGAGTCGGATATTATGAACGTAAAATCCTGTGCCAAAAGTGCGTTTGGTGGCTAAGACCCGCTATCTATATGTAGCAGGAATAAGATAAGATCTTACGCTCGCCTTATTCGTTCGCCAAAGAGCTGGGAGGGGGACTTCGACATTCGGTCACATTTGTTGTCCCTTCAACCTCATCGGGAGCATTTTTTTTTAGGTTCTTCGCCTTCATACAAAGGGTATATATACTGTACATATCATTATATGGAACCTATTACGAAAACGCTACACCGGCAAGTCCAATGCTTCTGCACTTTCAACAGGAACAGGACGAAACGAAAATTAAAAGGCTTATGCCTCCATGTCCTGATTCTCTACCGCCCCGTCATGTCTTCTTCACAGTCCAAACGAAACCTGGCCGTCCGCCCGCTCATGTAGCCCAACAAGCACTCTCTCTTCATCCGGCGTTTCATCAAACATGTCCGCAACACTCTCCTTCATGTCCAGGTCGACGCGGGCCTCTCCCTCCGGTGCATGGAACAGCTTGGCCGCCACGGCCGTCAGCTCCGTCAGTCTCACCTTCGTGAGCTCTAGAACGGCCACGCTGCTCCTGCCAGACCCCTCCTTCATGCTGACCGCAATGCGCTCAGTCCGCGTCAGCGTTGCCGCAATCCCGAGCGCGAGCGGAAACACCCCGTTCACGAGCAGGAGCGCGATGAAGAGCACACACGGCCAGAACGGATACCGTCCTGCGAGGCGCGTGCTCACCACGGCATTATCCGTCGTCAGCGGCTGGGTATAAGTGACCACAGTCGCAGCGCCGATCGCAAGGCGTGCGAGGTCCTGCTCGAGGTATGCTTGCATGTCCTGCGGACGCGAGCCTTCCGCGAGGACCATGCCCTGGATGTCGACCATCAGCTGCTGGTTGATAACGCCCGTCCGCGTCGGCGCAGCCAGCCCGTCGGCGAGCCCAGGGTTGGATAGTGTCTCGTCGACGATGGTGTAATTCCCATTGCGGTAGGACAATGTCACGTTGTAGAAATTGAATGTGCAGTCTGTGAGGAGCGTGTTGTAGTACCCATTTCCAATGTACGTGCCTTGGTCCTGCGGCGCTGAAAGCGAGGGGTCCGAAACCCTCTTGGGAGTCACCTCCCAGAGCATCTGCATCCATAGAGAATAGCGGTTCTCCGGTGGCTTGAGCTGAGCAGCCAGAGCTTGTCCGCGAGCGGCCGCATCCTGATCGGCACAATTTGCGCCGCAATCAAAGTCCAGCAGCATCTCCCACAGGCCATTGCTGTAGGTACCCGGGTCAAGGTGATCGCAGCCTTCGCAGTCGGACGACAGCATGAACGTCGTCGACCCGCTGGCAGTCGTATCATTTGGGAACGGCTGCTCTGTGAGGTTGAAAGGCGGAAAGACTTGTGGGAGAAAGCCAGTGCACGTCACATTCGCGGGCGGGTTGGGAAGCGTACATTGGGGCATCGCACAGCTCCACGCACTCCGGCAGTCGTCGCGGTGAACATATCGACATCCACCATAGGATTGACGATCACCGCAAGGTTATCCGCATCGGCGAGCGTGTTCGCCCGGAAATCCGACGAGTGGTTCGACAGCACGTCCAATGGGATATCATCAGAGGGCACAGAACCGCTGAAGAGACGCAAACACTGCCCCATCCCCGTGAGCAGGTCTGTGCTGCTGTTGCTCGCGTACGTTTGGCATCTCATCAGCTCTATGCCGAACGATAAGGCAGCAGCAGGCGTGTCCACCGTCTGGATGATCGTCGCCGCCACCGTATGCAGCCACAGGTCGACTCCGCTACAAATTGTGCCCTCTCAGAAGATGAAAACAACAAAGATACGCACTACACACCTGATTGCATATGCAAGGACGTGCGCCGCAAGCGCTACCGCGACGGCTTCCACGAAGGGTCATGGAACACGGGGGCGCCTCTTGCCGCGCGCGAGGTACGCCCCTGCACGGCCGACAGCGGGGAGGCTCCCGGTGCCGAGCAGCCCTACGAGCACGCCGTATCTGTGCCCGGTGGGTGGTCAGAGACGATGGTGAGTCCCGTTAGTCGCGCTGAGTCTACATCGCCCTCCTTCTTCTCGCTCTCGTACAGCAGGAATGCGCCGTCGCGATAGACCTGGGTAATAGACGGTTGCGTGCCGTGAATAAGTAGCCAGCCGAGGAAGCCAAGCGCGAGCCCGGCGGAGGCGGCAAACGCGAGTATCGCGGGCACGAGGGCGCTTGCCACGGGGCCTAATCGAGTGCGTGTCTGCGCGATGCAGGGTGTGGATGGTGCACTGGATGGGAGTAAGGAATCATGCGGCCCCATGTCCGATGGTGGGGGCTGGCGATTGCAACAAGTAGTGCGGTTCGTTGGGAGATAACTTGCAGGTCCGCGCGGATGAGCGTGGCTTGGTCCTTTGGTCCGTTGGCCGAGGACGGCCCAGATGATTGTGGGCGTGGTTCATTAAGGATGGAGCCTAACACAGACTTTATACATACATAATATGAAATATGATGGCACGTCAGTGCAGCTCTCTGTCCACATGCCTACGCAGAATGACAGAATACGACACGCACTGGCGCTTCTCACAGTGATGGGTGCTAATTAGTGATGGATATGATGGAGGTGATAATTCACGCACAGCAGCAGAAGCGACTGATCCAGAATGAGCAGGAGCAGCAACTGGACCTGCATCATGCATGCGTCTACTAGGAGAGAACAGTTACGCCCCGACTCGAGCGAAATGACGGACTTCGTTCCGGCACGACAGGACCCATGAATACCCCACCAAAGGTACCATCGGGATGCTGACGGAAAAGGCCCAAAAATCGGCCAAGCTGGGATCCTGGTGCGGACGAAAGGGCCAGAATTTCGGCCGAGCTCCGATCGAAACCGCTACGAATAACGGGCTCTTTTGGCTCAGCTCCCATCCCTGGTGCAGACGGACATCGGGTGCTGAGGGCAGAAACCTGGCACCAAATAGCAAAAAATTACAATTCCTACAACCCATCATTGGTTTCGGTGTTCGATCTAGGGTACCGGGAGAAACTGCCTGGTTATTAACCTCGGTAAAATACTGGTGTTATTAACTAGTTATCAACTAGTTACTTACTACCGGACTGTCGAGGTGGATTTTGAGGTGTAAGAATCTGTAAGAAACTCTAGTCCAGTACCGAGCCTCGTATGTTGTTGAGGGTCCACCTCAAGTCCATACTCAGTCTATATTGGCTGCATGTCACATTATGTTGGGCTTCAGTGGCCGGAAAGCCCATACAAACTGTCTTAAGTCTGCAAATGATGGTCCGCGAGCCCAACAAACCACTCGTTCTTGTGAGATAGTCCCCGACCATTGACAGTTGTACCTGCCACACCATGGATCGCCGCGGTAATCGGTTTGTCGTGGCTCAAATTTGACTTGATTACAGTCCTTCGCTAGGGAAGGAAGGAAGGAAGTCTTTGACGACACAACGAAGGCATTTCTCGCCGGGAAAGAACACTGAGTAAATAACTGTAATTAACTCGTGTAAATAACTACCTGCATACTGTCCGAGTAACTAACTCCGGTAAGAAACTAACGGGGAGTTTTTCACGGTACCCTAGTTCGATCCCTTCGTGCAGCCACAATCGGCCCTGTTTGGCCCTCGAACTCCGATCCATTTTGCTGACGGATCGGCCTCGGAAAGCGATGTCCCACCCGAATTCGGACGTTTTGGGCATGGATTTTGTGCTGACGGAAGGGCAAATTTTGGATGCAACCTCTAAGCGCATATTCATGGGTCCTGGCACGACGCGCGCGTTGTCCTAGTGATTCAAACCCAGATCTACCATTCCTTGTATCGATAAATTGCCCACCTTTCTATGTCTCATACAGGGCCAGGTCACCAGTCTATGCTTAATATCCTTCCGGCGTGGAGACAGTGTCTTCGTACGTCTGACATAGCGTCTTCCACTGGCCCTTTCCAGTTTTCATTCCATCCAAGATCTTCATGTCATTCCGCATGTTCCATCTCCCGCAGCAGCTCACCAACGCCGCCGCGACCATCAACATGATGCTGACGCTGCTGCTCTGTCCATCGATTACCGCCTCGTCCGTGTTGCGGTTGAGGAACTGCAGTATTCTCCCAGATGCAGATGCAGTGTAAGTAGTCTTAGACTCGTGCTCACCCTTCGCGTCTCTATACACAACCCTCCCCCCTCGCTGTGTACCAGAGACTGGTCACCAGTCTACTTTGCGTTGCAAGGTCGCCGCGTCTTCAAACACGACTACGGCGGCGCACACCTAGTCTCCCGGGGGCAGAGTAGATACTGGACTCAACCATCGTGCCTCAGGATCGTCGTATCTGACCGCACACCGTGCGGCGTCGAACGGACGCATTTGAATCACTGACCCACTCGCTACTACGGATGATCGTCTTGCGCAAGCGAGTTACCAGCCATTGACGGTGAGCTGATGGCAGCTTCGTGTCCTTTGTCTTGTCAATCATGCCATTCAACCTTTTTCTGACTCCTCCGTGTCCCATTTGACCTGTTAATTTTGCGCTTGGACAAAAGGACGAGCAATCAGAGCTCTTGTCCTTTCGACGCCAATGTGGCTTTTGTGGGTAGTATCCTCATCGCTCACCCCTTCGCAGTAAATCTCGACAAAGCCACCAGACGGATTATCTTAATGCCTCTTCACTACTTAACGATCATCGACTGTTTGACGGCATGACTATTTACATCCAGTCGTCATCTGCGCGCATCACAAACTTCCAATTATCCTACAACTTGACGGTTTCACTCGATGATCATCGATGAGTCGACACTGTCTCTTACCTTGACGGGGCGACAGTAAGCATTCCTCCGTTTCCATCGATGTGACCGGCTTCTCTGATTTTTCTTCTCGTAGGGACGAGCCGCCACAAGGCATAAGCTACGTCCAAAAGAATCCACAGCTATCGAGTCCCGTATTTCGTCTGCCACTCGAAATATTGCGCTACGCATTCCGCTTCTTGTTCGACATGCATCTGGAAACAGTGACAAAATTGCGTCGAAAACACCATATAAAGATCAGCATGGAAAAGCGGCCACGGCCATGGACACTGCCTGGAATCCCGCATCCCTGGATCATTACTTTGCACGTCTGCCGCCTATGGCGCTTAGTCGCAATGGACTACGGTGGCTTATGGACAGATGCCACGTCCCGCTGGCCGTCTCCATCTCGTGTTCCGCTTCCGTCCATCGAACACCTTCATGTTATAGATGATGTTCTTTGCATATGCGACTATGTTCCGCGCTTCCCAACTTCACCATTTGTCACCTATCGCTTCACCATGTTCGACGAACACAGCCTTCCGATTGAAAATCACATCCGACACCTGGCAGTTCTGTACCTCACATCGCAGGTTTCAAATCTCATCGGCGGGCCCCTGGTTCATCTCGCGTTCGCGGACAATCTCGACAAGAACAGACCGTTCCGCACTCTCGAGTTGGATGCGCACACTGCTCCCATGCCTGACGATGCTCCGAGCTTCCCGTTGCTGAACTTGATGTTCGACTGCGTCAGCCACGACGAGGCGCATCTGTCCTGGCTTCAGGCAATGCTAGATGGCCTCGGCAGCCAGCTCGCGCATGTGCAGGAGCTGAGGCTCTGGGACATGGACCCGTACATGGCCATCGACTGGATGCGGCCGCTCGGCCGCATGTGCAGCCTCCGCGACCTCCTAGTATCAGCAGACCTCCCTGATCCCATCGTCACGTTGTTGGGGTCCGTCGCAGCGGAGCGTTGCGACGAGCGAACGGGAATCACGGAGCGCGAGCTGTACCTCCCGGCCTTGGAGCAGCTCACGTTTTTATTGATGTATAGGGACGAGGCATTATTCGACTTGGTGGCCCACTCGCTCGGGAGACGGATGGACTCGGGTTCGCGGTTGCCTGTGCTGTGCATGCATATGGTGGAGGACTCCCTTCAGCCCCAAGACGAGAGACTCTTCTCGCGGGTTGTGTCCTCGTTAGTGTCAGAAAGAAGCTGGTGGCACTGGAGATGAGCCTGATGAAGGTGGCGGGATTAACGTTACCGGAAAGGATGGTTTTGGCAAAGCCGATGGACATGATCACGGCGACATTGACATCCGTAGACAGCACGACGCTATGCATACGTGCTTACAGTAGACTCAGTCAGATGACCACGGGCAAGAGGGACATAAATAAAATTGGTGAACAAAACGGAATTGAGTTGGACTGATATTTTGTCACGTCGCTTTTGCGCAACTGGTGAATAGCAAATGTTGGCCAGTGCACATCCATAATTTTCTAAGAGATCATTCTGCATAACTCAACGCGTCAGCGGTTCCAAGGCGGGGAAATGGGGGCCCGGTGGAGCGCCTTTGCAGCTTTCACGACCTGAGTCCGCGTATTCATCCGCCACAGTCGAAGGTCAACGAGATACACAGAACAGCGGCCGGATAATCCTCACCTGCCCCGTACTTAGACAAGCCTTGTCCAGTCGAAATAAATGGGTAGAAGGGGCAGCGAGAGTAAATGAGCGGCGTACGAGTTCTCCGAGCCTATACCCCTCAGGCTTGAACGACAGCCCGGGACATGCGCGTTCATCAAGCCGAGCTTGACCTTGACTCGCTCGACCAGAGCACGCAACCCCGTTGGCTGTGAGCAGTACCACGGGCAAATACGCAGCGATCTCGCCGACGGGCTTTCGCACAAGTACCATCTACTTATTTCTGAGCGAAAATGAAGCAGCCGGTGTGCTCGCCCCGCAGCCCAGCCGCCGCGGCGGGTTCGACAAATACACAAACGTCACCGCAAAAACCGACGGCGTGGGCGTGGGCTCCGACTGCGGGGTGCTAGGTGGTCGCCCATCGCAATAGAGCACCTGGCGAAGTCCAGTCCCAGCGGTGGTAGATGCGTCCGACCTGACAGCTGGATGTCCCGTACAGACGACCTGTAAGAATACGCAGTCTTTTCAGCGGCGTGATGGGGGTGGTACAGGCGGCGCGAGGATACTGTCACGTACAAGTCTCCAACAGCAGGTTTTTCACGCCAGGTCGTGTGCTCTGAACATGGAGGGACAGATGCAGAGCGAAACGAGAAACGAGATCTAGATCAAAATAACGTACAAAAGGTCACACCCGCCAATAGTAATCACTGA
This sequence comes from Hericium alpestre, assembly GCA_004681135.1. Lineage (NCBI taxonomy): Eukaryota > Fungi > Basidiomycota > Agaricomycetes > Russulales > Hericiaceae > Hericium > Hericium alpestre. Next base: position 1,807 of record SFCI01000170.1, on the reverse strand, counting down.
GTGTCAGAACCGCTCTGATTGTAGTACTGGAGGTGGGCACGGCGGATGTCGCGTCGAGCGTGGGAAGGATGGCTCGGCACACCGGCCATCGACGCGACATTTGCTAGCCACTGGCTCATGGCGTCCGCGCGGAGGCCCACCACGAAATTTCGATCTAGTTCGTCTACATACAGTTTCGTATCAAACGAATCGGGCGCTTCGATAGTAGATATGTATATCTTCCATTTGGTGTAAGGAAATCAGATTATATGGTGAACTGCCTGAAAAGTGCGAAAAATAAGCACAAAAACCCGAATATTTCAACCTCCAAACATCCTCTCTTCAAATCACAACATGAAATGGTGCAATAGGATATCCTTAACAAGTTCCATTAACTGAATATTGTGAGAAAATGTGTTGTTGTAAAGCAGAAAGCCATGCACGAGTGGGTATTGAATCTGACCGGGGCGCGATCGCACGACGTGTCGAGACGCGTCGTCTAACACAGTGGTCGGGCGACATACGTTTTTCTCCTGCGTGTTCTTGTCATTCCAACAGCTAGCTGTTCCCCACGACTCCTCTCGTGTGCACCATGCCACCGTCGGGATGCTCGTCACTGCAAAAACGGCAGTCACAGAGCTTAAACAAGTGTTACGGAATGAACTCAGCGCAGGAAGAGAAAACGCTGAGGTGCTACAAACACGCGGTACGGGCAAGTACAGTACGATTCGGGAAAGTCCGAAAAGGGAAACGTGCTATACGAGTGGCGGTCTGACTATCATACTACTCTCAACACTCCCCCTCAGACCTCCACTAAGCCTAAATGGTCAGAGAAAAGGTTATGCTTAGCTTTAGAAAGCCCTTTTGTAAATATATATATCTGCAGTATTCTCAGCTGTAGGAATGTACTCGAGCCGGATCTGTCCACGGTCAACGTGTTCACGAATAAAATGATACTTAATATCAACGTGCTTCGTCCTCGCATGGAAAACCTGTTCCTTCGACATGGCAATGCTTGCCTGGTTATCGCAATGGATGAGGGTGGGGGAATCCTGAGGAAAATCGAGCTCGCCGAGTAAGCTGCGCAGCCAGAGTGCCTCCTTTGTGGCATGCGCAATGGCAAGGTACTCGGCAACAGCTGTTGAGTCTGCCACAGTGGGTTGCTTCTTCGAGCTCCAAGAGATTGGGGTGCCAGAGAGGAAGAAGGCATACCCCGAGATCGAGCGACGGCTGTCAAGATCATTTGCATGATCAGCATCGGCATATCCAATGGGAACCCACGGGCCATCGTCTCCCCCATACACCAGAGCCAGATCCAATGTGCCCTTCACGTACCGCAGTACTCGCTTTGCTGCGGCATAATGAGCAATACCCGGGTTCGACATGAACTGAGATAAGCGCTGGACAGCGTATGACAGATCGGGGCGAGTAGCCATGGCGGCATACATCAGCGCACCTACGATTGATGCGTAGTCCTTGTCCCGCATCTCCTCAACTCCTCTGGGGTCTGCGGGCACTGCGACTTTGACAAATGGGTGTTCGGGTCGAATGGAGTGGCCACCGGCTTGCAGTCTGCCATCTGGAATTGGTCCAGGACTGTCCGCAAGTAGTGGGCTTGCGAAAGAGTCACCGTCGCTTTCTTCCGATCGCACGAGACTGCCATCCCAAGCATCATCCGTGGCTCCCCCAACTCGACAACCTGGAAAGGCATGTGGCGCAGCTGCTCCTTCAGTCTCTCCATCTCTGCCTTGGTGCTCGCAGCCAATAACATGTCATCGACGTGGATCACCACTATCGAGCGACTGTCCTTGAACACACGGTAATACAC
>SFCI01000017.1:4698-61934 GCA_004681135.1 Hericium alpestre | reverse complement strand
TATTTCTACAGTCATTTGTAGTCAACCGGCAGTCTAAATTCTTAAACAAACTCGCTCGCAACTCATCATTCGACTGCGTCCGACTTCCGGAGACTAGCGCTCGACTTTGCTTTTTTACATGAGCATCATGTCCGGCATGGACCAGACCTCCTCCGGGACCCCCGTTGATGTCCGCGATACGGCCCACACAACCCTGCCCGAAAAGGCCCAAATATGTCCGTTCTGGCCCAGTGCTTGGCCACTTTGGTGCCCATTCGTGTCCGGCGCGCGCGCCCAGACATATGAGGGAAATTGCAGGGGTCCTTTTAGGACCCACGCCGCCATCATGGGGGAGTCTAAAGGCACATCAAAATCAGAAGTCAGGCATGTCCGAACCCGGGACGAGAACAGACAAGTACATACCTGATGGAACTTGAACTTCCTGCGATGTAGCCTTCGCATTGCTCGGTGACAGCACGGGCGAGGAGGAATCAGACTACCACCGTTGACAGGCGTGTCAGCGGCATGAGAGACTGCTTCACAGCTAATGGAGATATAGTTTCATCTGATAGAACAGGATATTCCACTCCGAGAATCCACGGAAAGCCATCAGACCAGTGGGCTATTTAAATTTTGCACTTCAGCGCTCCGATGCTTTATCTTCACATGCAGGGCAAGAAAACCAACGACTAGGCCTTTAGAAGCCAACATTCTGTTGCCCGCCGCGTCGTCGAAGCAGGTGCTTTTGAAGCTTGGTCATGTTGCGGAGTGGTCAGAACATCGCGCGCGACGTGGTGATAATCATCGGGACGAACCAGTGTTGACGCAATCCGGGACCTCCATAGATGCCTGGATATTCTTGGGACCATCCGTCAAGCTCTTGCTATCTTAGAAAGCCAGGGGCTTACGAGTCAAATATCGCTAAATTGAGTAGTAAAATTACAATTGAACCAGTCAAGACTACAAACCAACCATAGGTCAGACGGATGAATGGAAGCAGACTAAGGAATGTGGGAATGTGAGTAAACTGAAAACAGACCAGCAACAACAACAGAGCAATCAAGCAGCAAAACACATAGGTATCAGGCCAGAAGTGTCCGGATTAGATGCAGACAGGATCCTAGAAAGATAGAGGCGTGATTCAGGGTCGAGGCTTCACAGATGGGTAATTGCTTTGGCATCGAGCGGCATGCCTACAAAGCAAACGCGTCAGACATGATATAGATGGACATTTCACAAGACGAACCGGAAGGGTCAATGCCATTCGCGGCGAGAATGCGATTATGGCGGATGAGCCGCGCCTGGTCGAATCTGACGACGAACGCCGCGCGCCACGAAGGTCAGCTGAATTCCGGGAATGACGAACATTTGCAAGACTCACTCTACGCCTTCCCTCCTCATGATTTCCATGACCTCGCGAGTTCCTACCTCGTCCAATCCGGATCTGACATCTCCCTCCCGGATATTATCGGCCTCGATATCGAAGGTCGAGCTGGTCATACCAGCAGCCGCTTGACCAGCAAAGGTTGAAAGAGGTGCATAATTTGCAGAAGAAGGATGAGAAATGAAAGAGCGCAAGCGCTGCGGCAGAGGCAAAATTGAACGGTAACGATACAACACTGTAGATTTCGCAGAATTGTCAGTAAAGATGAGATCGCAGGTCAAATTGGTTTCAAAGATCGTAACAAGTCGACGAAGAATTTGAAACAAGGAGACGCTACGCACGCATTACCAGCAACGCTGCGGAGGCAAGAAGAGAAATATAGAACAGCATTTGTTGACGGCTACGGGGGTTCTTATGTATGAGTTCGCGAGTCGGCGGCGGTTACCATGCGAGGCCACTGCTTGTGACAGCTGGCGGCGAGAGGGCGGCGGCGGAACGGCCCGTGTCACGGCGTTACTGGTCTTCGTAGGCGCTTCTCTTGATTTCCGAGTCTTGCACTTGTTCGAGGACGTTGAAGACGACGAGCGCAGATGGTGACGAGTCGATGAAGAGGTGTATATTGTTGCATGTTCTGCTGTAAGTGCGTGTCTTTTTGATGTCTGATGTCGCGGGTACTTATGATTTGGTTCCGTTGCGTTCGGCACAGCATCCTCGATTAATACCGTCGGGACTCTACTTCGCCACTGTCCGCCTGGCAGTGGCACAGGGTGGCCACTTGACTCAAGTCCACAGCATTGACGCATTCTGGTGATGTCTTAGGATGAGAAGGTCCGTCTTGGCTCCTTCCCTGAACGGCTGACCATCTCAGGTCCAACCCAGGTTTGCTATACGGACCAAAGCTGCAGCTGAGGCCGGCCTTCGAGTCAGCCATGGCCACAGGTGTGAATGGGATTTTGCATTTTACATTCAGTGTTTCATTCGGTTTTTTCATTCGTACTTGAGTGGTGCCGTCTTCTTGGCCATCACCGAGTAGGGATCGCAAGGATGAATTTTGGTCGATATAGAGGTGAGCTCTGTTCCCTTTTCCATTTCTCTGCCTTCTCAAGTTGCTGACCTTGCCATATAGAATTCGTGGTCGTCAGGAGATGTCTGGATTGTATGGGTCCGAGCCAGTCTACGTTTCGGTTGTGCCTCAACCGGTGACTGTGGCGAATCAAAAACAAGGCGTCCGACCCTCCGACGTCAGATACAACGATCCTGAGGCACGATGGCTGAGTCCAGTATCTACTCTACCCCAGGGAGACTACTCCGACTGGCAGATCTCCAGCCGCGCATTTCATTGCATCAATTCTACCTTTTCGTGGCTTCATCGGCACATATGCCTTGAATAATCCGTGCGAGGACCGTGCTCATAGTTGAACAAAGTACTAGGAGGCCAAGGCCAGATCATTTGGCAGGTCAGCACGCCTTAATCTGCCTCACGACTCTTCTCAGGTCAAAGCTTACTTCGCATATACCTCATGTTATGTACATACGGCTTCTCATCGTGATGGTTTCCACTGCCCGTTGCGTGCTCGGCATTTGCGCCAAACGTCTGTCATTTGACTGCCAATATGCGCATCGTGATCTTGTTATGACCAGTAACAATAGCTTTGACCTCATATAGCGAGTCTTGTACTTTTCCTAACTTAGCAACACAACGCTTTGTCTGCTGAACAAAAGCGTCAAGTGACGACAGAGAAATGAAAAGGGCTAATGCGAGGCTGACATTCGTATATAAGCACGAGGAGTCAGCCTCCGACGACAGACACCGTCAAATACTCCGCACCTGCTTGAGCGCATTTCTCAGGCTTCTTCTACGCCACAACCATCCAAGATACTATCCTCAACTCAACATCCTTTCACCAACGCTTCTAGACGTTACTCATGGCAGAGAAGACCAAACTAGGATTACAGGAGTCCCTGCAGGTTCGTGTCTTCAAAGCGTCTTAAGTCTGAATTTTGTAGGATTAACGCCTTCACGCCTTGTTTGTCTTTCTATGCTTTCCGCTGCTTTCACGACCAACCTTGATATGCTCAGCGGGAATTCTGCCCTCCTCTTGACACCACGCTGCTTGCAGCGCTCGTCGCAGACATTGAAATAGAAGGTCCTCCCACGAATCAGCAGATCGACGAGCTTCGCTTCACACTTGGGCTATTGGCTGCACAGGCCGACCTGCAGGCCGATGAGGATGAACATCATCTGAATGATGCCTTCGCCGACGTGCAGATAACAGATGGCAGCACGATCAGCAGCAGTGGCCTCGGAGAAACTACCTCGCTTGCGACATCCACTTGGTCTGCTACCACCTCACCCACCTCCGGTTCGCCGAAGTCTCGCAGCAAGTCGTCCAGCATCGCATCGTTCTCTTCGCCTCTCGGTTTCCTCCAGGCCGCCTTCCCGCACGTCCCATCCCAGCGTCTCGAGAATGCACTTGCAGAGGTCGGTTATTCTCCGCAGGACGAGGAGGAGGTCGATATTGTAGGGGTCATAGAGGGACTTTTGACGAAGGAATATCTGAGGGATTTGGAGGAGCGCGGGCTGGATGCTTTGGAAGATGAAGAAGCGGGACCAACGTCGCCCATCCCCATGAGGGCAGAGCAGGCAGGATGGGAGGTTGCGGACAAGAAGCCGAAGAAGAAGAAAGGCAAAGGCAGAACAATTGCATTGAATGACGTTCGGCAGCAGCATCACGTCCGCTCCACCGCGAAGAGAGACGCCGGTCGCCCACCCCTACCCGATCTCTGGACCCAAGTATCATCGCTATCATCGCACCTTACCAGTTTCATACCCTCGCATCCAGCCTCCTTTTTTCAGTCCTTCTTCCACTCCCCTAATTACACGACACCCGCTTCTGCCGTTCGCTCTGCTCTCCAATCCATCGCCGGCCCTGCCTATGAGGATCTTTCTCCCGACGACGCCGTCCTCCTGTTCAACATAAGCGACCTCCTCCGCTGTTCATCCGCCTTCGACGAGCTCGATGGCGAAGCGCGTGATCGGCTTTTCGCCGACGCCCCGCTCTGCCTCGCCGCCTGCCGATCCCAGCCAGACGACGCTCTCGACCTCATTTGGCTTCTACGTGAGCTTGACGCCGACTCCGCTAGCCAATGGGAGATCGGACCTTACCACAATCCCGTGCCATCGTCAATTGTGACCTCCCCTATTGAGATTTCCTCCAAGTACACGCAGAAGCTCCCCTCGGGCCCTCCAAGCTACAACAAATATCTCCCGCAGCGCAAAGCGCAGGCTGTACCTGTTTGTTCGCCGCCACCGCAGCCTCAGAATGCATGGAATATGGTCCCTCTGAAGCCGCCTCCATCTGGTCCGCATCCGCTCGCCGCCTCCATTCCTGCTTACAATCCTCTGAACGGCGTGAGTAAGAAGGCGAAGGCGAAGGCTGCTGCAGGTGATGTAGGGCAGTTACGCTTAGGTCTGAGGGAGGCGGGACTGATGGCCGGGGTTGATGGAAAGGAATTCGTGAAGCAGAAGCGGAGAATGGAGGAGCTGCGAGGGAGAAGAGCGGAGGCAATCATTTCTGCCGGGAGGGCGTGGCAGAATGGCAACGCGAAGAATCATGGCGGAGAGGTTGCTATGTTCTATGCTGAGCAGGTAAGCTTCCTTGTCGAGAGTTTTATTGTCGCGTGTCTGACAGCTCCACCTCGCAGGCGCGAGAGTTGCAGGAGCAGGCGAGGAAGGAAGCCATGGAGGCGGCCCGTGGCATGATCGAATCCAAGAGGTGAGCTAGGTTCTTGAAATTGCCTCTGATCTGTTTCTAAGAATCCGGCAGGGTAACCTCAGCGTTCGGGACTACGATCGATCTTCATGGAACCACCGTTTCCGAAGCTGTCGCCATCGCGAGGGAGGTTCTTGCAGAGTACGGTGCCTCACCTGGTGCGCCCGCTTTGTTCTGAGTACATGCATAGCAATTGACATCCTGTACAGCCCAGCCGCTCAAGATTATTACGGGACGAGGAAACCACTCCTTCGGTGGCGTTGCTGTCCTCGGGCCAGCCGTCAAAGCAGCCTTACTCGCAGATGGCTGGAATGTCTCCACCTACGACGCCGGTCTTGTGATCCGGGGTCGCGAGACAGGCCGTTCCTAACCCCACACCATCCACCTTGCAGATCTGAACCACACGACCCACCCAGTTCTGCGTCACCATCTGTCCCCTGATCTAGCCCATCCTGCATTCTCGTATCTTTGGTTTACGCACTGTTTACACCCAGCGGACGTTGCGCTTTCCGGGACTCTATCTGCATGCTGTCTTTGCACGTATGTCTCCTTTCTCGTTGTGTCATACCCAGCACTTTCCAATGTATCCTTACGCTCTATACTCCGCATGTCGGTGCTGTATTACGAGTTTCGATAGTCGGCTAGTAATACCTGCTTGTACCGTGTTGTAGGTCGTGGTGCATATTTTATACCTGCTTATTTCAATCTTGAATACCTTCTTTTTGACTATCTACATGATAGCTGATGCTTCTGGAAATCTTGACTCGCGCGAAGGGAACTGCAGCGCTCGGGGATGCCTCGGGGACACATTGCCTCGATGCACGTGATCGACGCGTCTGATTTCCGTCGAGTTTCGGTGGCTTGCTCTGTAGATCATAACATCCTCCACGGCCCTCAACGACATGTTCTACCCGCACCTGTGTTCTCCCCCACGAGCGGGATACAAGAGCTATACGTGAAGTATACGACAAGCACGCCTGTGAAGAGCAGCACCTACGTCATGGACGACTCGGACCATGAGGACGAGTTCTCAGACGATCCCTACATTAACAAACGCAAGCATAATACTGTACGTCCTCAGTTGCTGCCTTCTGAAACCCTTTTTACGCTGGACTATGAGCCACCAGAAACTGCGTGCATCTAGTCATAAGCGAAGAAAGGGCACGATGAAACAGGTCATAAAGACCGAGGACGAGCAGGCGCCTTCGCTACAAGCGCTATTGGATGCGCAAGCGGCGCTGTTCGCGTCAGAAACATCGGGTGAACCTGGCTTTGAGGGGATTTTCGAGACGCTTGTCGAAGACCTGCTGAAGGTCAGAGATGCTTACGAGAAGAAAGCTGAGAGAGATGATTTTGTGAGCATTTATTCCTGCAGTTTTATGTGCGTTTGGCTCTAATATCTGCACTATAGGGACGGCCCATCGAGCTACTTTCTCCATCAGATACAGCAAGTGTTATGACAAGGCTAGAGGAGCGACGGGCTCAGCATGGTCATTTGTCTACTACTGAGGCCATCGTGCTCCGCAAGTTGAAAGTGCAAGAAGTATGCCCCCCCTTTCCCTCCTGTTCTTGCTTTCCGACGCTTATAGTAGGATGTGCTTAGCTCCGACGAATCCATAACTTTACCTGTCCAGCGCTTCGCCAGACGACACCGGCTGTCCTCACGGCGATTCCGCCGGCTCCTCCAAGTCCACAGCCGAACCCAGCTGTTCTCGACGCGCTTTACGCCATCAAGACCACGCCGTACGAATCATCATTTTTGTCCCGCCTTTGGGACCTCGGCTCGTCAAGCCATGCATCGAACACGGTCGCTATTGGCTGGGAGTCAGACGCTCCTTGGCTAGAACTCATGCACGATGTCCGCATGCACTATGCCATCAAATTGTGAGCCATATATCTTACATCCTCGTCGGGCCCATTGGACTCATGGGGTTCAGCCCCGCCAACGAACTGCCCAGCGAAACGCGGGCACCGATCACATACACCACTCTGACGGCAGAGCACCTGCCTCAGATCCACGATCTTCTCCACCGTCTCTTCTGGACAGGTATTGACGGTGCGTGCATTGATGTATGACACTTCGTACAGTCGATGATATCCTATCCCACAGTGAGCGACTCTTTGCAGTATGGGCCCAGACAAGCTACCATTGTCGCCACATCCAAACGCCTCGTTGTCGGATGTGCATTTTTGAGCTCACCTCAAGAAACGTATATCACGTACCTTGCCGTACGTCCAGGCTGGGATAATGCCCAAATCGCCACGTAAGTCGGCCTCGCGCGTCCCCTAAGTCGATGCAACGGCCCAGAGGATATGAATTATTAGACTAATAATTATAAAATGGTTTACTCTAGATCCATGCTCTATCACCTGATTACGCGCAATCCCAACAAAGACATCACCCTGCACGTCTCAGCAAACAATCCAGCCATGGTATGTTGCCACATTTTTTCTTGGCTAGGCACTGTGTTAATTTGAGCAGCTTTTGTATAATCGCTTCGGCTTCAAGGCGGAGGAGTTCATCGTCGGGTTCTACGAAGATTACTTGGACCCGCAAAATCGCGCCTCGAAGAATGCGTTCCGTCTTCGCCTCCGCCGATGACGCCTTCAACCGAAACGTGCCTTCTTCGTGTTACGCGCTTCACGCGCCGATGTGGGCTGGTCGACCAAAGTCGACTCGGAGGAAGATGTGCTTGCGAGAGGGGGCGCTAGCTCAGAAGCAAGGACGGCCGCCTCGAATCTCTTCAACCACTCGCCGCCTTCTGCCTCTTCGAAGAGCCACACATGGCTGCGATGCGATCAGCGTTCGTCCGCCTACAAGCGCTCAAGGGCAACGCACCTGTTTCCAATCCGCTCTGGTTCTACTGCGACTGGCTCTGAACGGCGCTTTCGGCGAACCGGACGAGCGGCTGGTTGCTCTGGTGGAGTGTATGGGGGTAATTCCCAGTCCAGCTTCGAGCAAAGGTGTTGGACGATAGCATCTGCACTCCCGAGCAGGATGATCTGCGTTTTCGGGTAGAGGCTTAGTCAAATCTTGTGCATTTGAGCAATAGAAGACTTACATCTGGATTAATATGGGCGATTGGTGTTTTATTGATCAAGATCTTTTCAGAGAGTTCAGTGAGTGATATACTGCCAATCATGTAGCAATCATCTCACCTGGGGTACAGAGTGTGGCATGTATGCTGCATACTCCTTGATGAGCAAGTTTTCATACCTGAGTAACAGAATACCCACCAAGCATGTCACCCACTGGAGCGACCTTCAAAGATGTTCCAATGATGATAATCAAGTCGACATCCTGTCTGTCCGCATCCCGCAGCTTATCGAAACTGTCGGATAACTTCTCGCCAAAGAATGTGATATCGGGCTGAATGAATGCGTTTGTTGGGAGCACGTTGTCAGTAAGGACCTCACGGAATAGGTGAACCGCCATCATACATACCTTCATAATGCCTGGCGGGTAATCCGGCTCCTCCTCCTCCTCGTCGCTACGTCGCTTGCCTCGCTTCCGACGCGGTCTGGTCTTTTTGGCCCCGGGAGCATTGCACAGTTTGCAAAGCGGCACATTGCCTCTGAAAATATCTGATTCTATATGTGAACCTGGGACGCGTTGATGGCATTGTAGGCACGACGCAGTGGCGAAGGATCCGTGGCACTGGAGGACGTTCCGAACCCCCGCGAGGGTCTCGAGCGTATCTATGTTTTGAGTATAATTCTATCCAAGCGATAGTTGAGTCGTCACGTTAGTGTAATGAGTATACATGGGTCGCGTACCCGTAATAGCTACGGGAAGTATGAGTAACAAAAAGAGCGTCAAGCGGATTGATAGAACGTACCTGGCCTTTGTCTTCGATGGCTTTGATGAAGCGATGGCATGGAGAAGGTATAAAGTTGGAAGGGTATATCTGTCTAGCGAAGGAACTGAAGGCAAGATCTGTTAGGTGCCATCAAAGCTAGAACAAACTTCACCCACTAGAATACTGCAGGATTTGTTCTAAAATACTCGACATCAAACCTATCTAGACGATCAGATAGGCACTAACTGAAAGGAATATCAATGGCTTACATTTGCTGGGGATCATCTAAATCATACTGTCCACTTTCTGCCAGGGTGGCATATAAGCCATCACGCGATCGGAAGTCAGGTATACCGCATGAAACACCTGCCGAGTCCGCGTTGTCACTAAGCAGCCAGGCAGCACCAAAGAGCGACCTACTGATGCCAGCACCAGTGAGAATGAGGATACGACGCGAAGAGCGGATGAGCTCTACGGCGTCATCTACAGTATTGTACTGAGGAAGCTTGTCCCGCAGACTTAATCTGCACAGAAGATCAGTAACTGGCCCTCCTCCTTGAGGGATTTACTTACTCTCTAAATAGAACAGCTTTCAACATCCACAGTTGAGTTTTCTTGGTCTTTTTCTGCAGCTCGTCGCACTAGTTTGTGCATAGTTTAGTGCGATGGAAGCATCGGTAACATGCTCGAACGTACTAAAAGAACGCCAAACGCACAAAGCAAATTGTGTATTGGTAGCGCACGGACCTCGATATACTCTCGGAGGAAGGCCGCCATGCCTGAAATGAGTCATAAAAGAGAACAGGACAGTGCAGGAGATCTAATCATACCGTGGACTTTCAGATGACGCCGCATGCGATTGATCTCGTGTTTTGACCAACTGGCTGCTCTGGCGGCTTCTGAGATAGATCGTAGCAAAGTTAGTGGAAGCACAACCTTCGATACGTAGCGCCAGCCATTTTAGCGCGAAGACAAAGACACCCACCCTCGCCACCAAATACCCTCGCGTCGAACATGTCATCGTCTCGCGATGGCGTAGCATCAGGAAATGCAAAGATGGTCTCGGCATCGACATCGATGTTACTGACGTCCAGAACAAAATCCTCGAGGTCTGGCCAATCGCTGGTGAGATCTTCGAGGGTTTCGCCGTCTATTTCCAGAGCGTCGGTAGCTTCTACAAAGGCGCGTAATTGTTCTGCATGGATAAGCTTGCGTCGGCGCGTCGAATTTTCGCGTGCGACCGGCTTTGTTGACAGTCCGTGACTTGAGGACGTTATGAATGGGCTGCTGGGGCTCGGCGTACTCATGGCTTTGTGTACGCCAATGGATCCGGGATTAAGGAGTGTTTACACTGCAAATGGCAATTCGATTCTGAGTCGGGGTTGCAGGCGAGATAAGTCGCCGCTGGCATTTGCCAGTGGCGGTGACTGCCTTAAGAGTTCCTCGGGTTGCTGATGCATAGACCAAGCTAATCATGCTTGTACATAACTCGAACATCGGTACCGCGACATGGAGATGATATTCCAAGTATTGAGTATAGGCCATGGCGGGATTAAGTGCGACAACTGTCGCCGCAGGTCCTGCTCTCAAAGGATACACATTCCGAAAAAATTCAATGCGCATCACAAGGAAACAACGAACTAGATTTCGTGTGCAGTGTTTATATTATCATGAGAGGACGTGACGGTTCGTAGCTAGCATGTGTCTAAGAAATAGTTACTAATCAAATGACGAGGATAAGTGAGTATATGAGACCATGGATCTGGAATAAGTTACTGCCCGAAGGACGAGAATAAGTTAACGTATGAAAAGGGAAGCCCCAATCTTGTATCGTGAGGTATGTAGGGGTACGTTTCGTCGCTCCGCTGCATGTGAGGACGAAATCGACGGAGCAGACTTCCCGCAGCGTGAGTTGTATGCGCTGCAAAAACCATAACATCTGGTGTAACGCTGCGCATCGCCTCATCGACGACGCCGATATACCGGAGCCTGCCAGTAATCGGAGTCCGAGTCGTCGCTGGGCGGTAAGTCCAGGTCCAAAAGAAGGGGAGAAGACAGATCCTCGGGCTCAGACGAAAGCGGCGAATCCGCTGCATTTGTATCGGCCATCGTGAGGGAGATATCTGTCAAGCTCTCTAGAAGTAAGTCGGATGGCGTGGGTGATGTAGGCAGAAAGCTCGGGATAGACGTTGATGGGGAGTCGACGAAGTCGAAGGACGATAGATCATCTGTGGGCGGGATGAACGACATTGGGAGGTCGTCCAGACAGATGCTGAGAGGCGTATAGAACGGGGTTTCGGTCTCGGACATAATACCGTCGTCCTCCGATATGCTAGCGAAAGGAAATTGCGCGGACGATGTGGGTTTGCCATCTGCCACGTGCGAAGAAGTCGACTTGCTCTCCTCGGGAGGTGTGATAACGATGAATGGGAGTTCGCCATATGATGTCTCTGCCGGCGGATTCCTGTCTTTCAGAGACGCGAACTCTGAAACCTCCTTCTTCAGATCTTCGTTTTCGGCTCGCAGGTCTCGAAGCTGTCTCCGGAGCATCTCCTCGACGTCGTCTCCACATACTCGAGCAGCTTCAGCTGCCTGGTACTTCAGCATCATGTCTTCAAGCTGGCTCTCCAGGCCTCGGATGACATCTGGGGACATGCGCGGAGACGAAGTTACCGTCAGGTCGTCCGTTAGAAGGTCCTGGGGAGACAGTACATAATCTGATCCTTCGACCAGGGTATCGACAGAGCCTTCGTCTGATGACTGATCATCGTCCGATGGTTCGGGTTCCTCGAGAATCGACTGAAGGCAAGATAAGCGATGTCCATCCTTCTTGACCCACGCTGCGGTCGCTCGCTCGCGTTGTGGTTTCATCACGACTTCCTCCAGCTGCTGACGCAGATGCGCGATCAAGGACTCCGCGGCATTGCCTTTCTCGAGTTGGTCGACTTGCTCCTGCTCACCAGCAGTGACTCTCTGTCGGAGATGAATAACTTCGGCTTCGAGCTGCAGGATCCTGTTGGTCGACAACATGGCATTACGCTCCGCCACCTGTAGCCTCCCCCGCAGGTCCATGATCTCCCCATCAGATGAGACGAGTTGCTCATTAACCTGGTCGAGGGCTTCCTCTAGCGCCTCGACATGGTTCTCGCTGCAGCGATTGGCAGAAGTGAGTTCGCTGGCATCGTGCTGTAGATCGCGGATGAAGTCATCCTTGGAGCGAAGAAGGTCCGTATAGCTCTCTTCAAGATAATCGTTGTAGCGGCGGGACTCGGCGATCAGCGCCTTCAGGACGGCCTCCCGTGCCTCGTACTCGTCTAGAAGGGCCTCATCCTGCTCAGCGCGCGCTCGCAACTCGGAACGGATCCGATCGAGCTGCGCCATGTTGGTGTCGACCTCTGGGCTGGACTGAACACTTTGCTCCATCGTCGGAACGGGCTCCCGGTGCTTCTCCGACGCAGTAGCGTCACGCAGACTGCAGAGTTCCTGCTCGAGTTCGGCGATGCGGGCCGTGCATTGCACGTTGCGTACTTCGAGGGAATGGAAGTCCGATTGGGCATTGCAGAGCTGAGTCGCGCTAGTCGCGGCATCGGCCAAGGCCTCTTGCAAATGGCGAGTGGCCTTCTCCAGCTCCTGCTCCAAGGCGATCCTCTGCGTGGATGATTCCGCGCGCTGGCTGCGCATCCTGCTCCGAAGATGATCGATCTTGCGCTCCTGCACGCGCTGAAGCTGGGCTTGATTCCGCGCTGCCGATTGGGCCGCATTCAGCCTCCTCTGCCGCTTCTCTGCATGTACTCTGAGTGTCTTATTCTCCTCTTGCAGTGTGTGGATCTTCTCCTCCCGGGTATGTACGGCCATGACAAGTTCACGATGCCGCATGGATTGTCGCTGTCTATCCCAAGACAACACGTGCGAGTGCTTCCTCGTGCGAACGATATCTGGGCGAATCGTGTCGGCATCGCTCACGACGCCATCAAAGGCAGGGAAGGTGAGGGCTGGAAAGGGAGTCTTGGACAAGCGGGCAACGGAAGGTCTGTCGCTTGGTTTTGGGAACATGGTGACAATGTAGTCGTCACAAATAGTGGGTGCTACTAGCGCGAATGAGACTTGCATCGTAGAAACAAGACAGATGTGGTGCTCACATGTATACGGTATCTTGAGATTTCAACGGTTCGCAGAGCAAAGATAAGAGTTTGTGAGTAGAATAGAATGGAAGAGACAGAGAAGTGGTACGAAGGGATGTAGATGGGGGGCAGCGGAGGAGCTTGGATAACCCCGGCCTGTATATGCTCCAACCTCGTGCTGTCCGCCTGGCATGCACAGCAACTCGCACGATCGCGGGTCTACACGATCTAAGTATGGATTGAGGATTCTTTCTGCCAGCTCGGGCATGTAGATTTCACAACGAGAAGATCACGAACCCTCGCCTACTTCCCTTGTGCCGTCAATAGAACATTCCGCCCAGGTCCACGACTTGCCGAAGACCGAAGCTGACCACCCTACGCGGTTATGCAAGTCAGATATGCCATCCTAAGGATTACCTTCAGGGTAGATGTGATGTTGATGGTGATGCGTATGACACGCTGCAAGAGCTCAACGTCTGACCTGCTGTGAAACCAGCATGTTTCTCTTGAGGGAGCACTAGTGGTGGTGGATTGTGATCAACCGTAAATAATTTGAAGCTCCGCGATCTCGAGGAGTGGGCGCCTAAACAATACGGGACGGAGGGGTCCAATATGTTTTCTGTCTTTCATTCTGTCGTCTCTGTTCGACTTATCCTTCGACATCGCCCCTTTAGAAAATACAGGGCTCATCACGGACTATCTTATTCTTGTACATATTTCCACAAATCTATGATGAGCGCATCATCCCAGCAGAAGGGGTCCGGGGGCAAGAGCAAGCTCAGAGGGCTTCCTAAAGATTCGCCGGAAGTACGCGTCTCCAAGACGCTCTCATGGATACTACGGCATGGTGCCAAGTCACAAGGACTCTACATGAGGCCGGATGGGTTTGTTCGCGTGTCCGAGCTAGTGAGTACCCGTGGATCAGGGCGCGCATCGAAAGCTTAACCTTTGCCATGGTACGGAGGTAGCTGGCCTCCCCGAAGCTGAAAGATTTGCTTGACCTCAACCAGCTGCAGAAAATCGTCAAAGATGATCAGAAGATGCGCTATACCTTGCTCATGGGCCCCGATGAAGCCGCACCTGATGCCGGCGACATCTGGTGGATACGCGCGAATCAAGGGCATTCGATGAAGGTGCGTGAGGCGCAGCGTAATTTCACGTTCAGCCCTTCACGCATATGCGCAGGCAGTGAAACTGGATCTCAAACCAATTCTGTCAGCAACGGAGATACCGATGGCGGTCCATGGCACGAACCGCAAGGCATGGCCATCGATTTGTCCGTCATTTTCGTCCATGTTCTTCGGGCAGCTATTCACCGTCTGTTCTACAGCACAGCAGGGGCTTTCAAAGATGTCCAGAAATCATATACACCTGGCTCAAGGCCTCGGCAGCGATGGGGTCATCAGCGGTTCGTTCTCCTGTGATGCCTTCAGCCGTTTTTCTCATCCGCTGAACTACTGCCAGGCATGCGTGCATCCGCTCAGATCCTCATCTACATAGACATACAGAAGGCCTTGGATGATGGGATCCTATTTTTTCTGTCCGAGAACGGTGTTGTTCTGACTGAAGGCGACAGCCGTGGATTCCTCGACCCAAAATATTTCAGCCGTGTTGAAAGCCGTGACGGACGTCCTATTGAAGGATGGCAACCCTCGTCTGCTGAACCTGCTACGCCCGCCCCATCACCACCTCCGGTAGAGCAGACATCGCCCGCCGAGGAAGTCAAGGAGGCTGCATCGTAGTGGCGGCTGCCCGGGACCTAGAAGTATCAATTTCTGTAACCATATCGATATAGGATTATCATGATACCTCTGTCATGCATCTTGTTTAGCCCGCTGAACAGACTCTAGGCGGAAGCGATTCAGTCTTCTAACCAATGGATCCACGTTACGTAGCAAGATATTCATTATTCTGAACGTAACAGCAACTTGGTAAGGTGGAATATCATACCACAGCCATGAGTATCGGGCGTTACTAGGGGAACCTTCGTAATTCAGTCATTAGTACAAGCTGGTGCGCATTGCTAACTTCAAGGCAAAGTCCATTGGAGAGCGCAGATATAGTCCGTACAATGCAAGTTCATGAGGGTGCTGGGGAATGGTCGTCGCTCAGCAACCATGAGTCCCCGTCCCCGTCACTGTCGCGCTTTCTAGATGTCGAGCCAGGAGGACTCTGTGCTTGGATCTCCACGTCAGAGGAACTGTCGAGTATGGGATCGCCCATGCGATTGAACCAACCGTCCTTGCGCACGGGCTGGTCAGGAATGCTACGAGGCCCACTTGTTTCAGCATAGAAACAGTAGAAATGCATAGTGACTTACTCGGTGACTGTTTGCCTGCTCCGAGCAGCACATAACGGATAGAAGTTGCCGCCTGCAGCTGATGGAGAGGATCCATTATTAGATGCATTCGTGGAGCTGCCTGGCATGGTGCGTTTAGGTCTGGGGGTGTCCTCCACATCGTCGTCGTTGTCGTCGTTGTCGTCGTTGCGTGCTTGCACATTCTTAGCAACAGGTCGTGGTCGAGGCTTGTTGCTCCTTGTCTGACTGGACGTTGGTGGAGAAACGATGACAACCTCATCATCAGAGGACTCCTTCAAGGGTTTTGCGAGTTTCTTGTTTACCAAGGTGACTTCGTCTTCACGGCAAGTCACAGGTGAGGTGTTACGACTCGTAGGCCGCGACGGCTTTGTCGCAGAAGCTCGCGTCGACGCAGGCGCCTTCGCGCGAGGTGCCGTCGCTCGAGAGGCAGGTCGATTTGTGTACTCTTCGCCATCTTCGCTGGTCGATGTTTTCTTCCGCTTCGTGTTGCCCTTGCTGCTGACGACCGACTCCGTCTCCGTCGCGCTCTCATCCTCATCCAGCATCCTCTTCTTTCCCTTGCCCCGTCTCTTCGTTTCCCCCGTCTTCTCCTTCCCCCGCGCCTCCTTCAACATCTTCTCTTCGACCCTGTCCTCAACCTCGACTTCCTTTCTCCTGGCCCTCGCGCGTTCTCGGACAATATCTTCACCCACCCCAGCACCAGCGCCAGAGCCATCGCCCTCGCCGCCCTCCGGGAACATCGCCACGCCATACGCAGCGCTCTCCCGCATCGTCTGCGTGGCGTGATCGCGGCCTTGGTCCATGTCTTCCATGATCAGCGCGAGTGCCGCCTCGGGCACCAACACGCGCTGGATGAACTCCGTAGGAGTCAGCGGCGAGATGCTGTCGGCGTCGAACGATGATGGCGGGAAGAGATTGTACAGCGTCTGATGTATGATCATGGACCCCATTTCGCCGTAGCTATGCCAGGCATGAGCAGCTGCTAGCATATCAAAAGGAAAGCACTTACTAGCCCGGCTGCGTCTTCTCGAAGCTTTCCAACTGGCCTTTCACGCCGACTGCAGCACGCGAGCCCAAAGCTTGCATCTCCTTGATGACCTGGTTCCAGAACACGCTCTCCTCGCGGTACCCGCCTTCGCCTTCCACCAGCCCCCGCAATCGCGAGCCCGAGTCCTCTACCCGTCGCTTCACTTGGACGAAGTCGATGCTCGTCGGCCATCCACGCTTCTTGGCTTTGGGCATCTCGCGGGCCTCGAATTGATGCCGCTGACAGATGGCGATGAACGTCCGCATCGGTGCTTTCAGGCCTAAAGGATTTCCTGGTCGAGGCTCTCGATACGATTTGCTCTTGGCTGTGGCAAGGAGGGAGCGTAGATGTGGTGTAGGGGAGGGAGGGAGGGGCTCGTCGCAGTACGGGCATAATGTCGATGGATCCACAGTCGGGTCCATGAATACTGTATATATGCGTATAGCAATATGTAGATAGAGAGGTAAAAGGGAAGGACTCACAAGAATCATTATGTAGATCCGACATTGCTGCCTCCAAGTCCGCAACAGACTTTGCATCATCCGTACGGGTCGCTTTGGACGACTGACCTGCACTGCTAGTTGGACCCCCGCGACCGATGCTCTCCAGTTGACTCTTGGGCATGGGGAATGGCTGCAGATTAGCACGCCCGCCAATATCCTCGGCGTCCGTCATGACCAGGTCGGGGTCCGCATCGTCTTCTCCCAAAGCGCTCAAGCTTTTCGTGGGTTTTAAGCTCTGAAGGCTGTATTTCCTGGGCGATGACCGGGCGGGAGAGGTGAGTGGAGACTGCATCGGAAAGCGTGACAGCTTGTTCTTGTTCTTTCCCTTGGGAAGCTCCTGTCCCTGCTCCTGGGTGCGGAGAGGAGAAAGGAAGGCGAAGGGAACGCTCGCCTTCTGCTTGCCCTTGCAACCGGTGTCAAGGTCGTCCGAACGGTTCGCAGGAGGCGAAAGCGGGAATGCTTCTGGTAGGCGAGGTGGTGTGCGTGGTCTGGCCGAATCGGCCTGGTTCGAGGAAAGTGGCTCGAGAGAAGGAAATGTTTGTACTTGAGGCGGCTCGGTGGCGGCGGCGGCTGGCCTAGGCGTCTCCTCTATATCCTCGCTATCATCTGTAAGGTCGATGGTAGGGCGAGTGCGAGTGCGTGGTGGCGATGATCGACGTGCATTGTTCCGTTCTCGTGGAGGAGCTTTGCGACTTCTTGGTGGAGGACTGTCGTTGTCGCGAGCTGAGCGTTCACGACGAGTGATAGCCTTATCTCGAGGAGGAGGACTAGCAGATGGGGACGGGGACTCGATAACAGCCCTGGCTTTACCCTTGCCCTTCATCGGCTTCTCTGGGGTTCTCGGTTTCATAGGAGACATTGGGAAGGCCTGAGGTTGGCGAGTTGAACGAGATGAACCCGCAATCTTTGAGTCATCTTTCTTGGGACGGGAGCTAAGCCTAGATGAATATGGATTTGTTGAGGCCTTCGCCACAGAGACGGCATTTTCGCGACCCGAGAGCATGGATAAGGAGTCGTAGAGGCTCTCCGCTTTAGAAGATGAGCCTACAGGTGGAGTTGACTCCTGAGAGGTCGCCGCTGAAGCTTCGCCGCCCTCGGTCTTAGACTTCTTCTTGAATTTCAGTCCGGCAAAGCGGTTCGTGGTGCCCACAACTGTACTCTGATTCTTGTAAGTGACAACAACAGACGGTTGTGCTTTCCCCTGAGAGCCGATCTTCTCCGAGCCTTTCTTGGGAATAGCTTCGGAATCGGACACCTGAGAGTTCTGTTCTGACAGAAGATCCATCTCGTCGTCGGACGATCCATATGTGTTTCTGGACTGGGAACTACCGCCTCGGGCTCCCTTGCCCTTGGAGCCGTACGTCTTTATGGGTTTCTTCTTGGGACTGACAATGAAGCCGCTGGAACCCAGATCCTCAAATAGCATGCCGGAGCTCGTAGCATTGGAGCGTTGGCGATAGCGCAAGGACGGGTCGGATGATGGTGTGACTCCGCGTTGTTTCTGCGAACGTTCAAGTCCTTCCATGGTGAAACAGAGCAGCGATTAATGGCTCTAGAATAGAGCTACAAAAGCGGCACGTATTGTGTAATCGTTGGCGTAAAGTGAAAATGAAAGGACTCACCAGGTCGGCATTTACCCTGCCCAGAATGTCTCTATACTGCGTCGCGCAACCTCGCGGGTATCTCTGCCTCGGCGTTTAGAAGTCTCGTTCAGAGTTAGGGCGAATCACATACTGCACGGTCAAAGGTGAATCCCGTCGTGCCTGGACACAGTTGTCTAGTCCGCCTTAATTGGTATGCGCAAAGGAATGACGACGGTGTCTTCAACATGTACGGTCAGAGAACTCCACGGCCTCCTGCTCGGCACGTACCAAAAACGTTGTCTACACAGAGACGAACCAGGTTTGTTAAGAGAGGGATATTGCCTAAATGAATCAAAGGCCCAGGCGAACGACGGAGAGACACGACGCGGTCGTAAAGCAGGCGCGTCTCACAAAAACACAGCCGAACGCGCCTGGGACCCCTCACGTGACCGCTCCCGTCACAGCCACCGTGACGAGGATAAGTATTCTACGAAAATCACACTTATACCTGGCCGTTTTATTGGTAAATTTATAGCAGTGGTGCGTGCGTCAAGCCAATTCGCATTCTTTATATGTGTGCGGAACGGTTTTGTTGAGAAGGCAGCTCGAATGACCAGCAGTCGTTACATAAGCGCGACAGGCACCTTGACTCTAGTATCTGGGGTCTTTCTCCGGCCAATTACAGCACGAAATTACAGTATGTAGAATACACTGTTAGTGATCCAGCTGAGGCCATAGGCCCATCTGACCCACCAGCGCAGCACCACCTTGCATATTTTGCGCAGCTCGAACATACTGAACCTCTCGACATACCAGGTGAGTGTGGTCTTCAACAGCTTACTTGGTGCTTCGCAAAGCAGGAATCAAGAAGCTCATTACAACACTGCAGCACCACTGCCAAATCCGACCTCATCACTCGGTCTTTGAGATGGCGCCCCAAACAAGCCCCCTACTCCGTATTCCAGCAGAGCTCATATTCCATATATCGTCATTTCTGGACATCCCGGATCTGCTGAACCTGCGGAAGGTGCGTGCGGATGTTTCATCCTTCCCACTCGCGCTCACCTGGAAATCGAACCGGTAGACTTGCAGGCTCTTATCGCACTTGACCAGGGACAAGGCGCTCTGGTTGGACCAGCTCCGATTGCAACAGCTCGTCATTCCTCTTCCCCGCGAGGCACGAGAAGCCAACACCGCCGTTAATTTGCGATGCGACAACCTTGAGCGCATCGTCGTGTCCGCCCAGCAGGCAGAGCACCAATGGCCGCTCCAGCGCTCGGACACGTTGCAACTAAGCTGCATACCCGTGGAAATTACGTGCCAGGACATACTCTATCTTACGGTACTCCTCGATCGCTGGGTTCTCTGCGTATACAGCAATGGGTCCATGGTTTTATGGGACGCTCTATCCGTCGATGGGAAAGTACAGGGCCGCATTATCAGCCCCCCATCGTATTGGGTTCTTTGGGGTCGTGAATCGTGGACGTCCGCTGTCGCTTGTCCCGATGGCAACGAGAATTCTGTGTACGTAGCCATTACAGGGACTCAGAATAGGTACGTCTAAGTTTTCTCTGCTTCTGCTTCGGTTCCTGACTCATATCCATGGGTCTACCAGGGAGGCTCCGGGGTATGTTGGTCGACATGAATCGTACGATTCGATGTGCTGACAGCGTGCATTTTGTCGTAGCTCGACAACGGTGCTAATGCGAGTCCCTCTCGACCCAGATGCACCATGTTCTGAAGGGTATCCCCAGTCGACCACTGATAGTTACAAATCTGATCAAGGCTACTTTGCAACACATGACCTGCAGTTCAACGACGTCGACACGTTTCTCGGCGCCGATAGTCAGAATGTCCGGGCTATCGAGCCCTCAAAGCAGCTCATCGCATATACTCGAGGAATGTACATAGACATCCTCCACTGGCCAACCAACACGGGTGTGACCATTGATACCCAGATTGACGATCTCGAACAATTGGTACGCAACTGACATCGCCTGCCCAGCAGGGGACTGACGCTGTTTGTATCGACAGTGGAACGGAATTATCGGCTTGCAATTCGTGGGTTCATATATACTTTGCGTCAAAGCCCGTACAGTCGAGCTCTACCCTGCCCCATACCCCTTCCCTGCCCAGTCCTCGTACTTCGTACCTTCGACCTTGGGGCCCACCTGCCGCCCAGATTCTCCAATGGCTCGTGCGGGAGCCCGTCGCTCACGTTTACTATTCCCCGCGACCAACATCGCCAAGCACGCCTTCCCGGGCACGAATTTCCGTGGCGTCTTCATTGCGGCGCCTTCATCCTCAATGAGCGATGCGAGTGAAGAACCAACACCGATGGTTCTCTCGTTTCTTGCACACGACGTACTTCGAGGTGTCTACCACTATCACGTCCATATTACTCCCGCCACGACGTCATCGTCGGCACCCACGATGCGCGTAGAGCTCGTCGGCCTCCAGGACATGTCCAAAGGTGCGCCCGGCTTTATCAGCGCGGCCGCTCTGGGCCCGCAAGGCCGCCGTGGCGCGTGGATAGAGCGCACTAGGAACGCAACGTCGCGACGAGTGTCTGTATTCTCGGCGAATCCGTTGCGACCTGTCTCCTGCGCAGATGTCCTGTTACCTCAGCCCGTCACCATCAAAACGCGACCGCGGGCATCGTCCATGTCCGAGTCGCCTGGATCGACCTCGAGCGATGCTTCGGATTCGGATGACGACCCTGAAAACGACCTGGCCCACGGGCCTATGGGCGGAGCGCCCATGAACGCGCACGTGGTATACGAAGTTAAATCTTACGACCTGCGCGGTATGTGTTCGCCCGCTCCTCGCTTCCGCGACAATCCTGACGTTCTTCTTGTCCGCCGATGCGCTCTTATCTCGTCCCCCTTCAGAGGATCTGACGTTTATCGCCTTTTCCGAAGTGTCTGGCCGGATTGTGCTGGGAACACGATTTGGCGCGATCCGGGTCATCTAATCGAGGTGCGTGCGGATGATGCAATGTTCTTCTGCAGCTAGAGCTGAATATCTTTGCTCTAGAACCGGTTGCTGTGTGCATTGTCTGTCTGCTATCTATGCTACCTTCGACGCGTATGTATTGAACCATATGGAATCGATCTACTTAATTAATTTCTGCTATCACGGCGTTTCATCTGACAGCAATGAACTACTACTTAGTACAGCTTTACTGCGTTGCACTTCTATTCAAGCAGATATTACGACTAGGTCCGCGACACCGGACTGCAATCTACTGCAATTCGCCCATGGTTTTTCTGGCTGGCACATTTTGTATGTTTTCGGGTATAATAACAATCACACCTGACAAGTATGACCGCACGTCTCGGCGGCTGCCGCATTGGTGCCCGCTAGCGGTGGTGCCCGCTAGCGGCGCCCGCCCGTGCGAACGTCGGTCGACTGTAAGAGTCAGATGGTGCAGAGCGACGTCTGCATGAGCACGATAATTGCAGCCGTTTACAAAACGATAGGCCTTCCCGAGAAAAAGATGTAAACATCGTTTTTGAGTCGGCGAAGGTCGGAAACCGCTTGTGACTGTGTGGCGCCGCGCCAGACCATGCCACGTCCCTCCTGCCGTGCTGCTGTTGCCACCGGGTGTGAGCTAGAATCAAGCCTCAACCTGCCTCAACCTGTAAGTAATGTTGAACATCCGACGTACGCATCAACTTCTGCCACAAGCGGCCTATCGTTTTGTAAACGGCTATGATACACAGTCCTGCAGGGAACAAGATATCGCGACTCGATCGTTGCGGCTTGGGGCATCCGACGAGGCACCGGGCCGGCTACTAGATCCCCGGGTTGTGTGGCGGCCACGTTTTGCGCGTATTGAGGGTGCGCGATCTTCCAGAAGCGAAGTCCTGTTCAAGCGACGTCCTTGTCTACCCATATACATCCCTTTTTAGATGAAACAGCATCCTCCCTTCTGTTCATATGAACGCGGTCTCGTGCAAGGGCGGACAGGACGGATCTGCTATATGCGGACAAGAACGGCTGAGCCCTTGTTCTCTTCGTGGAGCAGTTCTGCGTCCTTGGGAAATCTGTGCAGGCAGGCGCCTGACAAGACTTCGACCCCATCAAATTGCGTAAATATTGTCTTCTTCCTTTAGCAGAGAGCCCAGTCCGAAGCGTGAAGTTCGGTGTGTCCCTCGGCGAGAAGTTTTTTTGGCTTTATCAACCACGACAAGGGGTATATATTCTGTCAACACGAGGTGCGCACTCGTCACCATTAAGCCCGTCGTCCCCTTCGAATTGCCGCCAACTCCTGAACTGTACTTTCTCTTTCCTTTCTCTTAGCCATGCCCGCCTTACTTTCCAGCCTATCCGCGCTGGACATCAGCCTCGCTCTTGTCGGGCTATATGTTGTGCGGAAGCTCGTTACGCCGAAGCCGGCGGCACCCCTTCCCCCGGGTCCTTCGGGGAAACCACTCATCGGGAACTTGCTGGATATGCCCAAGGAGTACGATTATAAGACGTTCGCCCAGTGGGGCGAGCAGTATGGTGCGTAGTAGTATTTCTCGGAATTTGGGGCTTCGTGTTCATATGTATTGTGGCCCAGGTGGTATTGTGTCGCTGAACATCCTAGGACAATCTATCATTATCTTGAACACGACCCAGGCCGTATCAGACATGTTGGACAAGAAGAGCTCGATCTACTCTGACCGGCCATACCTGACGATGGCATGCGAGCTCGTCGGCCTGAAGAAACTGCTTGGCCTCTCGACGTACGGCGATCGCTTCCGTGAATACCGCCGGATGCTGTTCCGTGTTATGGGCAGCAAGTCCTCCATGGCCAGATATCAGAACGTCGAGGAGCTCGAGACGCATCGTTTCCTGAAGCGCGTCCTCGCGAACCCGAAGGATCTGGAGAACCAGATCCGCAGGACTGCCGGCGCGATCATCCTCAGCATTGGGTACGGATACAACATCGAGGAGAAGGACGACCACTTCGTCCACATTGCGCAGGTCATGATGGATGACTTCTCCAAGCTGACCGAGCCCGGCGCATTCCTAGTCGACACCATCCCCATCCGTATGTCCTGTTGTTCTGAATTTGGTCAATGGCGCTTCCACTAACGCCATGGGGATAGTGCGTTACTTGCCAGAGTGGTTCCCGGGCGCTGGCTTCCACCGCCTGGCGAAGGAGTACTCTGTGAACCTGCAAGCTGTGGTGAACGAGCCCTTCAATTGGACCAAGAAGCAGATCGTGAGTATGCCTGAGGTCTAATTCTGCTCTGCGTTACATTGTTTCAATAGGCAGCCGGCTCTGCAAAACCATCGTTCGCATCGGACCAGATGGACGAGGTCACCAGCGACCCTACGAAGGAGGAGATCCTGAAATGGGCCTCAGCCGCGCTCTACGCCGGCGGCTCCGACACGGTGCGTGCCTGCCTGACGCGCCCATAGGACTTCCCAGCTCATCTGATGCGTTTAAAGACCCCGTCTTCTATTTACAGCTTCTACCTCGCGATGACACTGCACCCGGAAATCCAGACGAAAGCGCAGGCCGAGATCGATGCTGTCGTGGGGAACGAGAGGCTGCCGACGTTTGCGGATCGCCCGAACCTGCCGTACATAGACGCGATCGTGAAGGAGGTCGCGCGATGGAACCCGGTGGCGCCTATTGGTATGTCCGTCCGTAGCTCCTTATATGTCTGCCTTCTGATCGTGTACGGCACGCCTAGGTCTTCCTCATCGTCTTAAGGAAGACGACATTCAGGGAGGTTACCTCATCCCTAAGGACTCTATCGTCATCGCAAACATCTGGTGAGCTTAGTTTTCGGTAACCTGACAACGCCGGGTCTGACAGGGTGTGATTCCAGGAAATTCCTGCACGATCCCGAGACGTACAAGAACCCGTTGGAGTTTCAGCCCGAGCGCTTCCTCAAGACGGAGACGCATGAGCCCGAGACGGATCCTTACCTGTACGCGTTCGGCTTTGGTCGTCGGTGAGTTGAAGCCTTTTGCTATTTGTGCAACAGAAGCTCACGGGTGGGATTTGCTAGTGTCTGCCCGGGTAGCCTCCTCGCCGATGCGTCCGTCTTCATCTCCATCGTCATGTCTCTTGCCGCGTTCGACATCTTGAAGCCCCGTGATGCCAACGGGAACGAGATCACGCCAAGCGGCGAATACATCAGCAGCACCGTCAGGTCAGTATACACCTAAGGTTTACACATGAACGCACATTGACGTCCCGCAATAGCCACGCGAAGCACTTCGACTGCGAGATCAAGCCCCGGTCTCAGAAGGCGGCTGCTCTGATCAACGCCGTCAGCCTGCAGGAGGACTAAAGGACCAGCCGCAGGTCTCCCCATTCAACTGGCGATCCTCCCTCTCTTGCTCAGCGACACATGGCCATCTTCTCGGAAGGAACATCTTATTTTCGATTGTCGGATATACGGTTAATTCACAGTACATATACCTCCTAGAACCTACCACTCTTTAGACCCCTCACTCACAATCTATACCGAGGCTGGTTCCTTTTCTGATTCTTAATTCTGAGATGCGATTGTGCCGCTGCGCTTATATGCGGCAGCCAAGGGTGGTAGGTTCTCCCTCTCGCTTTCCCATGCATATCAGGAAGTGGCCGGCTGGTAGAGTACTGTAGTACTGTATACATTGCGCGTAATGTACGAAGCTATACCCCAATGTACATAGTACGCGGAAGTACTGTACATGGTATACACGCCTGCTCGAGCCCTAACTCCTCCAGTACTGCGCCAAGTCATGGAACCGATCCACCACCTTCGTGAAATACGACGTCTCGTCGAGCAATGTCTCGAAGTGCTTGATCGCCTCCTCCTCGGTAAGGTCGAGCAGGAACTTCTCCTGGATCTGCTCGTGCACGTTGCGGTGCTTGATGTCCGGGATGTTCGCGTCGACCATGAGCGTGACGAGGTTCAGAATGAGGTTCGCACTCTTGCGCAGGATGCTGAAGGCCGTGAAGCAGAAGTTCTTGAAGCGCGCGTAGTGCATCGACTGCGCGCCGCCCATGCCGTCGACCATCTCTTTGCAGACCTTGACGGCGGGTGGGAACGGCTTCGGGTCGTGCCCCAGGATGTAGCCGAAGTCGACTGCGGGCACGNTTAGCAAGCCAGCGCACANNACCCAGTAAAGAGGGCATACCATGGAAGAAGTGGCCTGNATATGTTCTGTTCAGTCGTGCTTTTACAGAACNAAAGAATGGCGGTACGCACCATCGGGAGACAGCAGTANATTGTCCAGNTGGCGATCACCAACNCCAAGNAGATATGTAACCACGCAGTANCCAGCTGANAAAACACTTCANCGCATGCCGCGCTCCACCAAGAGATGNNACTGACCACAACTCCGAATGAACGTATCAATCACGCTCGGCTCGACACCATACGTACCGACGCTCCCCTCNTCCGGATGATGCGCNCGCAGATAATTGAGNAGCGTNCCNTTCTCNTGGACGATCGCCGCAAGNGTCTTGCTCGGGATGTACTGCACCATGCCCTGNGACGGCCCNGTCGCAAGGACATGGTACGGCGTGAGCTTCAAGTCCAGANTCTCTGCGCAGCAGGCGGTCCATGAGCGTGAACAGCTGGATGACGAGCTGGTCCTGCCGCAGGTCGTCCCCGTCCTTGAAGATTACGGGAAACTCCGAGCCGTCGGTGCACTGGAAGTACAGGAGGAGCGGGTAGAGGTTCGATTTGAAGACCGACGAGCGCTCGGGGATGATGCCTGTGACCTGAATGCGCGCGTCGAGGGGATGCGGAAGCGGCGCCATCGACGAAAGACCGTTCTTCGAATCCGCGAGGAACGCGCGCAGTTTCTCGATCTTCTTGGGTCGTTGGTCCTTGGACATGCGTATGTCCTGAGCGCGTTTTGCGAGCGCCTTGATGAGCTCGCCTTGTCGCCCCATGACTTGGCGACGCTCTTGACCGTCGGGAGCCTGTGTATGATCAACATTCGAGTTCAAGTGCAAAACGAGCTTACCCATCTTACCTTCGCAACTGCCTGCTGGAACTTATAGACAACCTTCCCGTACATCTTCGCCATTACGCGATCTTCCAGTGACACTTCGACAGCTAGATACCAATGGAAGCGGTTGCCCAGGACAGGGTTCTGGACGGCACGCGAGATGAGGAAGTCGGCGAGGCCACTGTCGTCGTAGGATATGGCGCTTGCGGTCGACCTAGCTGACCGTTGATCACTGGCAGCACTCTCGAATCGCAATGCTTGCACCAATTGGAGGAGGTACAGCATGAGCTCCTGTGAATTCGTGTCAGACGAAGCCTACCAAAGACTCCTTCTCAACTGTACTTACGTCGTCATCTGCTCGACTTAGCTGCTTCACCGCAAACGCTCTAACGCGCGAATCTATTGTACTCGGACCAAGCAGTTCGAGCGCGTCGTCAGTGTCGATTTCGGTCCATTGCGGGAGTAGCTCCTCCACTGCCTGCTTCACCTCGGAGGGATCTCGCCAAGTAACAGACTTGAGGAACTTCGTCAGTCCGCGCTTGTCCCTAACCAGGTAGAAGCGGAACTTCCAAATCAAGTCTTTCTCCTCCGAAGTCAGAGGTTGGCTGGGTGCATAGTTGAGAATGACCTTGGGGAAACCGATTAGAGTCGTCCAAAGGAGCAAATCCCAAGCACCTACGCCGAGCTCGTCTCTGATCTTGGTATTTGGCTTGAGCTCACGATCATACGGACTACTTCGGTGACTGCGAACAAGTCGGCGATGCTTGTCTTCTACCGGATTGTCGCGTGGCACATCGGGGTCAAGTATGGCCCAGAGGTACGGATCTGATGCGAAAGTAGTCGAGATGGAGGGTGCAGTTGGTGGGTGCGCGTTTATCGTGATTGCCGGCGCTGTCGAAGAGGACGCGACGGGCTCCTATTAAATAAGTTGTCAGCTATCGCCTCTATGCGCAAGCATAAGCATACGCACGGGTTCGCTGAATATTACAGGGAAGTCGAATCGTGGCAGGTCAATGTACAGAAACAGATTCTCCGACTTCTCCGTCTCTGCCTGGGTGTACAGAATATCAGTCTTCCAAAGTTATATGTCTCCGCATGAAGGCACACACTGCGTGTATTTCCGTCATCTTGCGGAACACGATCTTGTCGAGCCAGTCAGACTTCGGCAGATCGCCGCGCTCGTACTTCTTCACCAGCTGCACCCAAAAGGTCAACCCAGCTTCACGCCAAGCGACAACACACGCACCTTCTCCAATCTGCCCATCTCGTCCCGCGGACCCACCTTGCTCGGCGTCGTCGTCTCAATTGACCCATCCGCTTCCTTCCCTGGCCACAGCAGCAGCCGATGCTTGCCTCTTCGCAGCGTCCTGAAGCCTTTGTTGAGTGGCCACGCGATCCATCAAGCACGCAGACGTACCATTTCTTTCCGAAAAGACGGAAGGTCGACCCTCCTACCGGGACCACAGAACGCGGACCTGCGATGTCCCAGACTGTAAACGTGATTTGGGAGCTGAGAGGGAGGTCGCAGTAGCGAATGGGAAAGCTGATCCATTCGTTCCAGCTGTGATTCAACGATGAGCGCACAGAACGGTACGGTGAGCGAAGTAGGCGTGCCTGTAGTTGTTCTTGAAAGCTTTGAACGACGTACGAAATGGGATTGTGAGGGGCTTGTTGTCTGCCACTAGTTGACAAGTGACATAGAGGTCCGAGAGCGTGCTTCCGTGGTATGAGCTTAGAAGACTCCATTGCATATCAAGCTGTAGACTCACGGAGATTGCACACCGTTAAATCGTAGCTCTGGATTATCGACAAGCTCTGTGAAGGACTTTGGGTGTCGGATGCCCTCCAGCTGCGATCTGTCGTGCGCTTTGAGACACTCATCTACGCGCTACTTATTGAATCGGACATACATGCGGAAAGTAACTGGGGACTTGAGGTCGCATGATCTCGCAAAGGTGAAATCGTCCTTGTTATCTTTGTCCATGATGAGGACGACGAACGTGAGTAGAGGGAGACAAGTGCAGTACTAGTGCTGATGGTGAACGTGCTTCTTTGAGAGCGGGGTAACGGCTTCGGCGACGCGACGCTCTGTGATGCATGTGACGGGGCGCGACTTCATCAACCTGACGCGTCGCGTCTGTCACGGTCGCGGGTTGCGGCTCAGACTGCATCAAGGTCATTGAAAAGTACCAGACATTGGGATCTCCTCAGAGTATAGCCAACTTCGAATGTTACATCACTATCATCTCAAGGAATACTACAACACATGGTTCTACAACAACATGCCGCACTTTTACGAAGTCTTGTATGACTCTAGATGCGAGTTCCGTAGACATCCTTGGGCTCCACGCCGGCTTGGCCCTTGCGGATGTTAGCCTGTGCCCATCTAGTAATCGACTATCAGCGATAGGACACAGAGGGAGAGACTGAACAAGCGTACTTTTTGATCCTGATCGATTCGATCTGGATGAATCCAGTGGTATCACTCGGCTCGAAGCCACCCAACTCGTCCATAGAGGACTGCTGCTCATCGTACAGACCCTATATCGAGAAAGCCATATGAGAAACCAGCCAGTCACGAGAAGGGAAAACACCAACCTCCTCAGATGATCGGCCCTCAACAACAACATTGCCCTTGTACAGCTTGAGGCGGACAAGGCCATTGACGGTGCGCTGGCTGGCCGGAATCGCGCTCGTGATGAACTCGCGTTCCGGCGTGAAGAAGTGGCCGTTGTACAGAATGCGGCTGAGCTCGACCGTGACGAACTGGTCGCGCAGCGAGCGGACGTTCCGGTCCAGCGTCAGGCCCTCCAGATCGACGTGGGCGGCACGGAGAATGGTCGCGCCGGGTGACTCGTAGCAGCCGCGCGATTTGACGCCGATGAAGCGGTTCTCGACGATGTCGATGCGGCCGATGCCGTGCTTGCGGCCAAGCGTGTTGAGTGCGTTGAAGATGTCGACCGCGTCGGTATACGTCTGCGCGCCGTTCGTGACCTTGACGGGCAGGCCAGCTTTGAACTCGATCGAGATGCGTTCGGGCGTGGTGGGGGCTTCTTCGATGGAGGTGGTGAGCTTCCACATGTCGGCGGGGGGCGTGATATCGGGGTCTTCGAGGATGCCGGCTTCATATGAGATGTGGAAGAGGTTCTCGTCGGTCGACCATGGCTTGGCTGCGGTCTGCTGGACGGGGATCTGCTTCTCGGCGGCGTATGCCAGGAGGGCCTGTCGGCCGGCGAAGCGGTGGTAGAATTCTGGAGCGAAAGCATGAGCATTGTGTCAGACAAGCAGAGGCCAAGGTTCTCGTACCAGGGATACGCCACGGCGCGATGACTTTGATGTCGGGCTTGAGACCATAGAACGCGAGCTCGAACCGAACTTGGTCGTTTCCCTTGCCAGTGCAGCCGTGCGAGACGAAGCTTCCCGTAGCAAGTGATGAGCAATATGGCAAACTATAAGCATCCAGAAAAATCGCTCACTCGCAGCCTTCCCTTTCGGCGACCGCGATCATGCCACGAGCAATGACTGGGCGAGCAAGCGAAGTTCCGAGGAGGTACACATTCTGTGCGATGCAGCATCATAATTATCAGATTAGCCAAGATTTGGACTGGATCCCAGGACGTGCCTCGTAAATGGCATTTGCTTGTACGGCGGGGTAGATGAGTTCTGTGACAAACTCCCTCTTCAGATCCTGCATGACATCGTGAGTAAACGTTGCATGGTCTTTACCTCGTCAATATCCATACCTCAAGGAAGAATTTTTTCGCGCCGACCGCGAGGGCCTTCTTCTGTGCAGCTTCGAAGTCCTGGAACAACGTATGGATAATTGAACCAGAAAATGGATCCGACACTGTATACCTCTTCCTGGCCAACATCGGCCATGAAAGCATAGACTTCGTAGCCCTGCTCAATTAACCAAGCGAGGATGCATGAGGTATCTAGTTAAGGGTCAGCATCCACCGGGATCGGGCATGCGATATTCCCTGCACGTACCGAGACCTCCAGAGTAAGCCAAGAGAACACGGCCTTTCGCGTCCGACATGGTGGATAAGCTGGGGGAGATTTTATGTGAGAGTC
Source organism: Hericium alpestre (assembly GCA_004681135.1). Classification (NCBI taxonomy): domain Eukaryota; kingdom Fungi; phylum Basidiomycota; class Agaricomycetes; order Russulales; family Hericiaceae; genus Hericium; species Hericium alpestre. Next base: position 31,414 of record SFCI01000017.1, on the reverse strand, counting down.
AGGGAAGATATATACAGTCGAACAACTCTACTCCGATCGAGTCAGGCCTGCAGGCAAAAATGCTGATTACCGGAAAAGGAAAGCATATTGTAGATTGTGGATCACGTGGCGCAGTGACGTCCAGTTGTGTGTGATGTCACGTCTGACCCGCCCTTTGTCTCGCAGGCATCTCCCTCCTCATACACTTCCATCACTTGTGTTGCACAACAAACACACGAAGTATGCTCCCCGTTTTCTATCTTGTAGTAATCAGACTTAATAGCATGGTTTACGTGCAGCGTTTGCGCACACAATCATGAATGTTGACGGCCATGCGTCTCATCGACACAACCATTCGCGCAACAAGGATAATGCCAATCGGAGCGGTCCTCGCAATGGACCCTTCTTGACGAAGGCGCAGAATCAAGCCGCTCACGGGAATGCACTCTCGGACGATGAGATGCTGCCGGTCAGCCATAGCGGCTCGAAGAAGAAGAAGAAGAAGCAGACCCCTCTGCCAACCTCTGCCGAGGCCAGCGGTTCTCGTGCTGCAGATGTTTCCGTGAAACGGCCAGCCAGGATGCATGTGGATCCGAGTAGGCATGCCCCTCGGGCCCAACCAGAAACTCAGAACAACTCAGCGCATATAGCGCGCGCTGGCTCGCGCGCCAAGAAGGACAAAGCGAAGGATGCGAAGGATCCCGGTCGTCAACCTGCGGCCACCGCATATATAGCAATCGCGTCTGATGATGAAGAAATTCCGTCTGAAGCATGTACCGGCCCTCTGGCGCCTGCTCAGTTCTCCAAGATGAAGAAGGAGATAGAGACTCTGAAGAAGGTGCACCGAATACTATCGATGGCGGACTGAATACTCATTTACGTTATAGCAACTTGCAAAGTCTAATGAGAAGCATTCAAAGGTATGTTCCCCGCTGGAGTGCATGTATACGTTCATTGATGGTATTGCAGACTATCTCCGACTTGAAACGAGATCTAGCTACAGCGCATAAGGTAATGACAGCTTTCCGCCATCTTTGTCCTCACTGACATCCATTCCGTCCAGAATGTCAAAGACAAGCATCAAGAGATGGAGAAGTTCAAGACCAAGACAAAACAGTCTGACGAGGTACGTGTTCGCTCGCTGAACTCAAGCGTAAGTGCCGACCTTGCCGCAGGTAATATCGAGTATAGAAAGCCACCTTCAATGTCAGATTTGTATCGACATACTGGCCAAGCCGTTTGCGTGAGTCTGCTTTCTACTCTGAAGCCGGCCCATGACATTGATGCGTTATGTTAGTCTATCGCCATGCGGCCATGTCCTATGCCAAGGCTGCTTGCAAGACTGGTTCCGCGCCGCGCCGACAGATGTTGATATGGACGTCGACGAGCCCCTGCCAGTCACACTCCGCAAGAAGACCTGCCCTTGCTGCCGCGCCACTGTCCGCCTGCGCCCCGTGCCGCTGTTCATCGTCAAATCTCTTGTGTCGACCCTCAACAAGCATAATCAGGAGCCTTCTAGCGTCGCCCGCCCCTCCCCGCCTCCCGATATCGAAGACCCATGGGCCGGCATCTTCCTTCATCCAACAGATGCCTGGGATGCCGGGGACGAAGGGGACGACGACGAAGATGACGAGGACGAGGACGGGGGCTCGGATTACGAGGTCGCGTGGGGCCTCGACGACGACGTCGCGGACTACAACGACGACAGCGACGATGAATACCTAGGCGCATGGATCCGGCCCAGCTGGGAGCCGCCTGTATACCCCGACCCCACATACCACGACGAGTACGACGAGGACCAATGCAACTTGCTGCAGCGCGGCGCGACGTACGACATGATCGAGGCGTACCATATGACGTACGACCACGACGAGGGGCTGACGGCCTGGCACGACGATCTGTGCATCCACCTGGGCTGGAACATCCACCTCCAGCTCGAGGACCCCGACGGCTCCATGTTCATCGACTGGTGTCTGGACGACATGGACGAGCGATCTGAGCGCTGGCTTTTCGAGGAGATGGATGCGTGGAGGCTGGTGCGGGAGGATTCAATCGAGGAGTACGCGGACACCGACACCGATCATTGGCTGGACGACGAGGACGAGGACGAGGACGCGCCCGAAGCCTAGATGGTCTATTGTGCTTTCCTTTTCGTGGACGCCCTCCGACGTACTTTACTTCACACAGTATGGTGCAGAACTTACGAACCCGACACAATGTGCAATATTACTGCACCGAAGCCGCTAACGAATTGTTCCAGAGATATGGATGTATACTGTGTACATATTATACTGTATGCTATGTTTATGTGCTACACAAATGCGAAATGGATATGCGAATGATGCTCTGAATACTTCAAATATGATAGATGTCTCCTCATGCAGGAGCCACAACAACAGCGTCCTTCTTCTCCTTCTCCTTCTCCTTGGCCTCGATTTCCTTCTTCTCCTTCTTCTCCTTGGCCTCCTGCTCGTAATTACGCAACCGCATCTCCACTAAGAACTCCTTGTCCCTGATAGACTGTGACCACGAGAAGAGGATGCCATATACTGTCATCATCATCCGGGCGAACCCTGCAACAGCGAATATTCCGGGATAAACATGCATGACTGCCGCAACAGTGAGCCACAATACATCGCCGAGGAACTAGAGGACTCACAGATAAACTTCCCATCTAATTGGAGGTGGAACCATCGTTGGAGGCCTAGAACGACTAAAGCCGGCCCAAAGAGCATACCCAACAACCACGCGATGACGGGTGCAATAACCAGTTTCGTCGCCGTCAATGGCCGAGGGTTAGTCCAGCCAAGTGTCCGTATCTGCAGTTGCAAGTTAGATGTCGATCTTCATGTTAGAAATAATATACTTACGAAGAAGATACCAGCGGCCAATCGCCTGTTGGGCCGCACGCGATGCACGCGAAGCGCAATCTTGACGTAGATGACACCCAGTGCCCACATATCAACGATCCGGATATGAGGAACCATTGTCGGAGTGACGAGGAAGCGGATAGGCAGGACGATGTAGAGCTCCACAACCAGCGCAAAGAGGATAGGGATCACAACGCCGAGGAAGACGCTCATGTAGGTGATCTTTGCAAGCCAGAGGGCACTGCGCTTCAGGAAGTAGAGCGGCCAGTCCGCCCGGGGCTCCTCTCCTCCACGACGCTGGCGACGACGCTCCATGCGCTCGACGGCATAGCCGGATATCCAACAGGCCCAGAGAACGTAGAAGCCAGCCAGGAAAGAATAACCATCGTGTATTTCCCGATCTGTAAACATCTTGAAGATGTTGCGACCGAGATGAATAGGTGCTGCGAGGAGTACGGCAATGAAGACGGTGCCGATCACCCACAGCGCTGTCATAAAGGCCACGAGTCTCTGTCGGAAGTTCGGAGGGATGTAGACAACGATAAAGTCGTCCTTCCAATTCCTCTTCGCCTTTTCAGCCTCAGCATTTTGCGCAGCAATAATCTGTCGCGAATCATCGTCCTTGGCTTCGCCATCAGCGTCAACCTCGGCCGTGGCACGCAGGTCTCGAGGAAGTACGACATTGTCTGTTGCGGGCACTCGGCGGTAAATGCCCTCGAAGACAGCTTCACCGTCGACGTCTTGATGTCGTTTTTACCTGTCGGCGCCCAAGTCCAATGTTTCTGCGCCACTTCTTCGCTCGGCACGCGCTCTCCAAACATGTAAGACGTCAATCGGAGGCGACCGCAGAGATATCTCCAGATCTCTGTCGTAACGAGGCGGATCATCTTCCGAGGCTTGAAAAAGCGCACAGTGTACGGGAGCACGACGTGGAGGAACAAGAGATCCACGGGGACGTTAGACAACGGTTCGCTAGAGAGAACGAGTCATGTCAGCCAGCCTGTAAATCAAAACAAGAACTATCCTTACCGAGGCTTCCAGCGGAAAGGCAAAATTGTGCTGCCTCCCAGACACATGAGGCTACCAACAGACCAGACGCCACACGCAACGACTATCCCATACATGAGAGCGCTGACGGACAGCTTGCGCAGCTGGACCATCGCTGGGCGGTCGAGGATATCGCGTATAGGATGGAAGTTCTGGTCTGAGGGGTCCTTGATAAACCACATGGCACCTGGACGCATGATGCTTCGGCCCCCCGCCAGCAGAATGGCAAACTGGTACCTAGATCGTCCAACAAAGCTCAGTCACACTGACATGGTAAACTGGTTAAAACGAAACGCACATGAACATAGTACCAGCTACCCAATGATAGAAAATCGCTGTCAATGGAGCATATTTGAAGAAGGCAATCCTTGACCAGAGCGTCGCCTCCGGGAACATCCAGATCGAGCACAGGTCGAGATTGATGCCGCATCCCAGAGGGAAAATAACAAGCTCAATAATGATAAATGCCCCGACCTGAATGTAAGTATTAGCATAGCTTCAATGATTAACGAGGATCTATATCACTGACCTTGAAAACGAGCATCTGCTGACGGACGCCATTACGAATCGCCCGTGCAGTGTTCTTCACTGTCCCAACAGTGATGACTCTCAGATACAGAAGCACCAATAGGCCAAGAATATAATAGCCGATCGCAATTGCGAACACCTTCTCTGCGGTGCCATCGCCAAGCGCAAAGCGGATCCAAGTTGACTTGAGGTTCTCAGAGGAAACCCTGACCTCCTTCCCCAAAGCTGCAAAGTATGGCTCCGCAGAGCGAATTACTGGGTGGTCGGACTCCAGAACGCGAGCGATCAAGTTTGGCACGGTGTTTGCGGGTTCTGTCGCAGGACTGCGAAGGGTATAATAGTAAGCCAAGCCTCGGACAACAGCCTTCTTCCCCTGGAACAATCTGTGAGTACACGCCCACACCGCGTCGCAGTAAATATGACGCTTACAGTGCTTGTCATCAGCTGAGAGACGTAATCCAGTTTCTCCCGACCTAACATTGGCTCGAGCGCCGTTCCCGTTAAGCGTCCAAAAGCAATGACAAGGGTAATGATGATGCGGAAGAGACCTGGGAAGAATAACCTTGTGAACAAGATGATGATGGTATCGACGAAGGGGTCAGTGATATAGCGCATGCAACGTATAGGCCAGTGCATAATTTGTAGGATTCGACGGGGATCGAGCTAAAAGCCATTTAAAACCTCAAAAGTAAATATATGCGAACAAATGAAACTTACGGATAGGAGAGCTGCAGACTTCCCGAGCGTGTAAGGCGCCCAGATGCATGCAGCAATCGCAGTATCGAGGACGAAAATCATGAGAGCCGCCTGAAATGCACTGAGCAACAAGAATCCATGACAAAAAGAACTACTTACGTTTTGCATTATAGCGAAGAGGGGTCCCCTCATGCCAATCGCTGCGGAAAGAATTAGACATCCTGAATCGCGCAGAAGTGATAAACAATTACCTTCCAGCGCGCCTTCCATGTCATCTTCTACGTTGATGTCTACATCGTCCAACTCTCCTCCTGCCAAGGGCGCAGCGCCATCCGCGCCCTGCTCTCCCTGCGCCCTACCTTCTCCACCTTGCTCCTGTGCTTCACCAGCCTCGCCATCCCGCTGCGCTCCTTCGGCCTGATCATCTTCATCCCGCACCTCCGGCGCAGCGTCGCCATTCTCGACCTGGTCCTCGTCCTCCGACTCCGATTCGAGCCCTGGCACGCCCTCCGGGACCTCCTCTGCATCCTCGTCCTCCGCATCCGCATCGCCTTCAAGATCGAGATTCAGCATGATGTCCTCTGCGTCGTCGCCATCATCCTCGCCCTCTTCAACATCCTCAGCCTTCCTATCCGCGGGGTCTCGGAAGAAGCGCGCATGCTCCTCGGCCAGCGTCTCATCGGCGTCGTCTTCTTCTACTACGGGATCAAAGTATCCTTGGCGCGATGAGCCCTCCTGGAACTCCTCCGGCGGACGATATGTCGCAAGGCTAGGTGATGCGAGCGGCGTATGGTCCTTGCTCCTCAACGGAGCAGGCGGTGTCGTGGGCGTCGGCAGCGTCGCACTCGGCATGGGTGGGCGGCGAGGAACGGGGATTCTGCTCGGATGCGAAGATGCACTTGCTGGAGGCGACAATGAGGAAGCAGGTGAAGGCGATATAGGGTGTGGAAGAGATGATTCGGGTTTCGAAGCGAATAGCCGGTCGGCAACCGCGCCGTTCTGCATGAAACTGAAAGACGCACTTGAAGACGCACTTGCTGAGGGTGGAAGCGGCGAGCTGGAGGCGGACGAAGATCCAGAAGCAATAGGGTAAGGGAGAGGAGAGTCCGGCTTGGAGGCAAAGAGCCTGTCGGCAACTTCGTTCTGGGGAATGAAACTGAAAGATGTGTTAGCGCCAGAACTTGACGGGCTGTTTCCATTCAGGGAGGGTGGGGCAGACGATGCGGAAACTAGTGAGGATGAAGAAGCGATAGTATACGGAAGAGGAGACCGGGGTTTCGTGAAAAACGTGTCGCTGTCCTCCGTGAATGTGAAGGAAGCGTTGTCCCAAACAGAAAGGCGCGGAGGCTCTGGTGATTCAGACGTGGATGTCACACTGTCCTGAAATCGTACGGAACGCCCAGGTTGTTGCCACGGATTTGACTTCCCCTGACGAACAGGACCTGCGAGCGAGTCCGACGGCGAACCCACTCGGAATACTGGTATCGGATAGTTGCGTTGCTCCGGCGAAGGTAATGGCATCGTCGCCATCTTCGGCGCCGGCGGTGGTGTCACATCGTCTTTCTCGTGCGCATCAAGTAAGTCCGGAGGGATTGATGGTGGTTCTACCCCTTTTGCTTCAGCTTCGTCACGAAGAGATTGGTAAAGCAAGCGTCGTCGAGCGCGTTTCTGCCGATCCAATGCTTCAAAGTGCTGCCTAACAGCGAACGGGTTCGTTGGTCTGAAAGCCGGTTGGCGGTAACCCTTCGCAGGTCTGCCAGTCCTTGCCATGCTCTCCGCATTGGCCTCATCGCGTAATTTCCGTAGAAGCGCTTCGTGAGCAAGAACCTCCAGGGACAGGCCCGCATCCTTGATGACTGGAATAGCAAGTCGCTTCATTTCCTTTTGCTCGAATTCCTCTAAGCGTTGCATATCTTCGAATGCGTCGGCGGTCAGCTCGCCCGTCGACTTGAGCGGACGTGAAAATATGCGAGGTTGATTTGGACCGATGTCTGGAGGTGTGAAAAAAGGCTTCACTTTGCCCTTGCCCTTGTCGTCCCTTTTTGCCCTCTCTGCTAGCTCCTCCGGAGTGAAAAAGAATGCACTTGGCGGCAAAGGTTTCTTCTCGAACATAACGTTTGTGCTTGACTTGTTCACCGCATTGCCTTTGCCCTTGCTGTCTCTCTTTGCCCTCTCCGCCATCTCCTCCGGAGTAAAAAAGAACGCACTTGGAGATAAAGGCTCGTTTGGCACCGGAGGTCTTTTCTCGGACACAACGTCTCTGCTTGTATCAGTCGCCGCAGGTACACCAGCACTTGTACTTGCACTCGGAAGAGCTTCATCGTCTGGCGCAGGTTGCTTGGCCTTTGATCGACGCGTGGGCAGATCCTTCATCGGACGGTCCGGATATGGAAGCTGGCCAGGTTCCAGTGGTCTCCTTGGAATGTCTTCATGCCCTCCGGCTTCCCTCTGCCTCTGTATTTCTTCCAAAGCATCTCTAGCCTGCTGAAGTCGCCGCTCCCTTTCCCCGTGGTCAGCTCCCATGAGGTGCTCTCGTAGACGTTCCACGTCCTCGTGATCCCGCTCACCAACCTGCTCCCCGTCAGCAGGGAACTCCGCGTCCTCGAACAAACCTGGGCGGGCATTTTGCGAGATCCACTCGCGCAGAAGAAAGACGGCGATGAACACGAGCACAATGAGCGTGGCGATGATTTGTCCAGTGAAGATGTCGGCGGACACCGTGCGAACCAAGGGATGACGGAGCATGACCGTGACGAGCGAAATCGGTTCCGTGTTAGAGATGGTGCTATTATCAGTAAAGGTGCCATTGAAAAAAGTTTCATCCGTGGAATTTGATATGTTGCGCGTCAGGAAGAAGAAAGATGGACCAGCAGAAGCGGGCCGGGGGCGGGCGCTGATCCACCAAGCACTGCAGTCGACATGTTGTCAGATATATTCAAGGAATGATAGATGAGACTTACGCAGAGTTTCCCATCGCGAAGTACATGCGCCACGTCCAAACAGTGATCCATGGGAGGACAGCCAACCAGACGAATGCCACAAGAACCGCTCGAAAGCCCAAAAGAATGAGATAGATAGTCTGCTGGGCGAGTCGTCGAAGGAGTAGGATTACAGGAAGCCGAGATGGCATGTCTTCTGCGTAAACTGAGATAACGTTGGTAAATGGGTGACCACAACTGTGATAGTCGGAGACGCACCTTTCGTGAACGCATAAGGGTGTTTACAGACGTCGCAGGTTTTCTTCTTGCTATGCGCAAGCCACGTCGTGAGACTGGGCAGTCAGATGAGTTGGTTTGGGATAGAAACAATCAGAAGACAAGAAAGCGTACCAGTCCTGATGAATGTAGCGTATGGTGCCCGAACATTTGCATGGATGGAACAGAGGCTGGTCCGGTTCCGCTGGCGCGCTGCATATACGACACGTATCCGCCTCGCCATCTCCGTCCGTGACCTCGCTGCTCATTCTAGCGCTCGACTCTTCACTGTCGTTCAGGGCGTCGGACGCGATTGGCTCGCGTCCTGACGCCGGTTCCTCCTGCATTTCTGCTTGCGTGGTCGAAGCCTAGCGACGACGACGCTGCGCTGACTGTGTGTCGAGGGGTCGTTGGTATGTACGTGGGGTAGGAAGTAGAAAGACTAGGAAATAAAGAGCGACAATGACGGTTGGATGGCGGATTCCAGCCTGGCTGAGGCGCTGTGAGCTCCTGCTGACAAAGCCAACTCCTTGTGGCGACCCCGCACGTACGTAGGCGCACAGCTAGATGACTGGCAACTGAACAACTTGTACTTGACAGTGCCTTGCTCGTGTTTCGTCGTTCTGACCGTCTCCAGAGAACCCGTGGTAGTGTCAGATTAATGTGTGATGTATCGGATGAACCACGGTATGTACTCACTATCACGTTTGGTCCTGACTCCTGGGTTGAAGTTGATACGCCTTGGCAACCGAGGATCTGGCGGCGTGCCCAGTGTGTTCTGTGTTTTGTCCATACCAGAGGAATCCCCTGACGTTCCTCTCCTCTAGAAATATGCGTATCAAATTTCTTCCGCATGACCGGTGACCTACGATATTCGTGTCCTCAAGAGTCCACTGTCTTATGCATCACTGCATTGATGGCGTCTTCACAGTACACGTTGCAGAGCACCCAAGCCAGCTTGTAATGTCTATCTGTCCATCTTCAAGTATATCATTCTCAGTACTACCATATTTTCGTCACATCAGCCGAAGAAAACGAGTGCCCAGTCAGAACGGCCCTTCGTGGCCAAAAAATTGGCACCAATGGTCAGCATCGGATGCCCAAGCCCGACCAATCATATGTATTGTTGTCTCGCGTTATTTGTCGCGCAATCATCGAATGCCGCATGGCCTGCTGGAAGGTTCGAAATTTCCAGACCGGTGTCCAACAATGCCTAAACAAGGGTGACGAAACTGTTGCCACAGAATAGACAGCGGCGAACAGCGTGGAGTAGCTCTTCGACAAACCACCCACACGCAGCCGGGGGAAGCCAGTTTGGACGGTCGGAATCGGTCGCTGAATCGCTTACATGATGCTTGGGAGGAAGGAAGGCTTTCCGAGTGCAACCAAGGCACGTTCTGACCATAGGCGTGGTCAGTATAAACGACGTAACTGAGCATCGCACTGGTCAGGATGTTTCGGGTATAGGTCGCGACGTGAAGGTTAGTAAAGATCGCAGTCTGGATGCTGCGAAAGACGTACGCCATATGTGGCCGTTCTCGCAGACAGCGTTCGTGATGTCCCGAAGAGGGATAGTGACGCCGCATGCCGGACAATGTTCATCGAGGTTAACGGGCGGCGCAGAGCCGTTGGCAGCAAACAGGGCTGCGGTCACCATGTTGGATAACGTTTGAGCCTCTGCAGAGAGTTCTTCGGGGGAGCCAGGCAGGAGAGATTGCACGACGATACGAAATACAAATGGTGCATCGTTGGCTACGATCCCAAAATGGACAGTCAGATCAGCAACAGAGAGGCTGAAGCACCCGCTCACCATTGAGGACACTGGCGACAGAGGTGAGATGTCTCACAAGTGTACGGAGAATGCGGTGGGAAATTGCATTGAGAAGACTCTGAGCAATCGCTCCATATTCACCTTGTGCTTGGGGATTGGGCGCATATTTCTAGGGAAATGTATCACTTCTCTGATGCGTCGATGCTATCATAAAAGCCTACCCAGCAATAGTCCGCTATTCCCAGCCTCAATCGGAGTGAGAGCAGGCTATCGAAGCCATACAGATGCTGGGCGAGACTGCCTCGAAGAGCGTTACGCAAGGCATCATCGAATTCGCCGTAATAGGCCAAGGTCGCATTGTGAGGCTGTTCATCAGCGGGTAGATTGTTCAGGACCGTTAAAATACGTTGGCGAAGGCTGTCCAAGGCTCCAGGCTTGCGTAGATGAAAGAACGAGGGGCGAAGAAGATGTATAGGCGCATCCCCATTAGCTATTGAAAGCATGAGCAAGATGATCGGATCATATTCAGAAGAAAAATCACATACCAGCCCTGACCGTGGCAAGCACTTGCTCCAGGCCTCTCACGACGCGATCGCTGTAATCCTCGCTCCATAGTTCTGCCACTACGAACGTGCTATTGTGTTTTGCGTCGTGTTTGTAGCTGAAATCAGTGGGACAAGCTCCCCTGCACATGGTGTCACAATTTGCCTCGTCTCAAACAATGCCAAGGTTCCGACTTACTCATGTACCCAGGCTGCAGTTGGCAAGCCATCATAGCCAACTAAGCCGCTGATATGGTTTACTTCCGCTTGATTAAATTGCTTGCCCTCAATTCGTTCAAAAACAGCTCGTGCCGCTGCAGAGACAATCGAAGAGCTTGCCGGGGCTTTCTTGGCGTTTCCAGCGTCATTTAGGGTCGGCTCTGTAGACACTTCGGAAAAGACACGGAAGGTGCCATCAAAGAGAGATACAAGAAGTGCGTCATGTGCCGTGGAATACTGCAATCCAGAGACTGGATAAAATGGCGAAGAACAGTGGGCCACCTCCAGTGGCTGAAGGCGGAATTTGCGAGTGCCAGTCCAGCCGCCAGATTCAGTTCGCCTAGACCACAGGTATACCGTCCCAGGTTTACAGAATACGAGAATCGGCTGGAGACGGCATCAACACAAAGTAAGCCGATCGCTGGATTACTGATCCACTGACCTCTCTGTCCGTCGGATGTATCCATGATATGGCAGTGATACTTCGATCATCCGCATCGTCAGGTGCATCGCCCGAGACACGAGATGAGAACTTGATGCCGTAAGTATCCCCGAAAGCTGTCGGTGGGCTCGTCGGTGCCAGATTTTGAATGACATCAATCAAAATCAAGGAGCCATCGGAGAGTCCACACGCTAGCTGACTGCGGCCTTGCGTACGCAAAATGAATACCAGTTGAAATGACATACAGTAAGTAACGGCAAGACGACTTACATTCTTGTAAACCCGAAGTAATCCACAACGACCAAGCGAGATGAGTCACCCATCGCTCACCGACATGGATGGTCAATTCGTGATGAAAATAATTGTCATCTTCTGGTGTCTCTGATAGCCTAGATGGCATAAGCAATCCCTCATGCTGGAAGATGCCGGAATTGTTACCTCAAGAAGAGTACGGAGCCAGCTCTGCTGCCTAATGCTAGAAGGGACCCGTCACGAGTGGATGACGGTACCGTTGAGAAATCAGCTTGGCGGGACCATGCTGCGCCTGTTAAAGTGACATGAGCGGTCGCAAGGCAAGAACAATGCCGATGATTGTCGCTAGAATCATCCTCAAGTAATTCGACGACTTACAAACAACCTGTGCCTGGAGGACCTGCTGGATGCCTGGTTGCATATCACTGGAAGCGAGGGCTTTTAAATAGAGCGTTACGTCCTGAAGCTAAAACGGTCGCGTTAGCAGTGGTTCGGATCTGTCAGTGAAGTGGGTCACCTTCACCCATTGCCCCTTGAGACGATTTTTGACAGCGCCCCAGAGTGAAAGTTCCAAATTTGAATTCAGCACCGCGAGCAGGCACCTAGATAACACCATCATTGTGAGAATGCCGTGACCACAAAATTTGCGCACTTGCCCTCCATCATCGGTGAGATTACTGGGGGATGCCATGACGGATCTGAGGGAAATATCGAGCGACCCGAGAGCCACGGCCCCCCATTCTGTCGTGTCGACAGTTAGCGTGCTCCGCATGTTACTCATGGTCTAATCTTCCTACCCTGCGAATCGGACGGCCAATGAGTCACAATGGCTCGTTCATATTCGATCATAGTCCTAAACCAGTTAAGTGGCTTGATGGATCCATCTTCGCTAATGAGCGGGCTCTTTACAGTCGACGATGAATCAAAATTAATGCCTGTATCGGGGGTCTTTGCGGTGAAGTTAAGAAAGAGTAGGATGGTATAGTAGATTGTCCGCACTAGAATGTATACGGCAGACCGAGCAAGGAAGATTATCTGCCCGTCTCCTGTCCATTGCAGGCAGTTTACTGAAGGATGGGATGCAGCAGACGGTATGTTCAGGGCAGTGTACAGTGCTACGTCGACCATCGCTCAACCTAGGTCTGAGCGAGAGCTTGAGCAGTCCAAATGACAAGGATTTCAATCGAACGTACAGTGCAACAATTCGGCCGTCTGTCAGGCGTGTCGCACTTGGAGCAGCTGCCCATGAACCTTACCAAATGATGCGAATTGCATATACCCTTGAAGACTTACTGATGTGACACCGAATGTGAGCGGATGGAGGCAGAAATTGCTACTCTGGCCTTCGTGAACGTCCGAGCAGATGAAGGAAGGAAGGAAGGAAGGAAGGAAGGAAGTATATTCCGCGGCGGTGTTGACTTTGAAGTCGCCGGCGGCGCGTCGCGCAAACTGAGATTCAGAACATCGCGTCGACGCGTCTTTCCCACGCCCCTTTCTCTGCCTTTGTCTCGACTTTGCGGCGAGTCGACAGATACTTGTTGGATTCAACCTTGCCTGATTCAACGCCAGTCTCTGCTAGCTACGCAATATTTCATAGTCCTCAACCTGTAACTTGTCATTATGACCGTATGTTTTGACGACAAATGCAGAGAGTAAACGTTCACGACCGCGGGTACTAGGATCTCACTTTCTGCTACCTCCATATGACGTCCAATGATTTGAAAGTCTTGGACACTATCGGCACACCAGAATATTTGAAGGGCGACCTCTCCGATGATGGTATGAAAACATCATTCTTTCGTTACTATTTCTCACCTTGTTTCTCTTTCTTGAAGAAATGGACATTCCTTCGCACATGATTCCACCAAATCCAGATGATTCAGACAGTTCGTTGACGTCTAATTCACATCGTCGTGCTGTCTATCTAACCCTTTGAACATAGTTCTTCCCTCGCACGTTCACCCCTCATATCCCTATGGCAATCCCACAAACATCAAGCACCCGGCCGCACGTCCCCGAATGCCTTACGACCCGACATCTCGAGCGCTGTTCGAAGACATGGGGTATGCAGGGGGTGGCGTCAATGGAACACTGAGATGGAAAGACCTTGCGCTAGATACCCTGCTGCCCGTCGACCAGGACAAAGAAGATGCGGCCAAAGCCGCGCATGCACGGGAAATGGCAAACGGAGCGGCCGCAAATCACCACCAACCCGCTCAACAAGGACAAGAGGGTGCGACAATGGAGGAAGAAGACGCCGATGCTGACGAAGAGAATGACGAAAATGAGAACGACGAAAATGACGATGACGAGATGGACGATGATGCAGACGGCGTCGAGGAGACGAGTTACGAGGAGGAATAGACTTGTACAGACGTACAATGGCATTTTATCTGTATTCTACATGACAAGGGGTCAGCGTGTCGTCACAGCTGCTACGAGTGCATCGCCTATGTCCTCTTGCAGCAAGCTCTTGACATCAACGTCCACCTCTACGGCCCATTCATACGCCTCCAGCAGGATTGCATCTGTCAGCGGTGTTGAATGTGCGGCCAAGACACGAATTATGTTTGTCACTCGGGATATTGCAGTCCGAGTGGCTTCATCAATGTCCTGAACGGATTCGTTATAATAAATCCAGTTCGAGTCAAATTGTCAGAGCAATACGCACATCATTCTTGTTAGAGTACACAGCCTCCGCGTCAAAGCCCTCTTCTCCTTCCTGCTCGCTCTCCTTGACATGCTTGCTTACCCAAATATATCCATTGAGCCCAAGGATCAAATCGACACCGCACGGAAGCGTGTAAAAATGGGACTTGAGTCGACGGACGAGGATGGGCGGGACAGTGACCAACTGCCCATTGCGTAACTATGTGGATTGCTTTCAGACACCCGCGGAGATGCATGACAGAGCTCGGGCGCATCATACCTTTCCGTACTTCAGTGACCGTGTGTGAAGGGACATGGCCCCGTCTGCGAAAAATGCTTGCACTTCTGCGACCAACAGATCACCCTCTTCGAAAAAAGTTCCGCATTTGTAATTCGTCGCTTTCCAGTTTGCGCCGCTGGGGCATACCAATCAGAGACGCCGCGGAAGTCCAGCGCACTGATTCTTCACATACCTGCACACCACCAGGAAGGTTCACGGACGACAGCATGAGGACTGCGTCTTGACGAGAGTTGGCGTCGACTTTCCATCTCCGTGGTTGCACCTAGACGCACCCACATCAGACCGAAGCCCTACGGCACCAAGCAGATGCCATAAATGACAAATGAGACAGCACCTCTGTTATTCTACCGACCACAAGATCTCCAACCTCCGGATTATATCTAAAAGGTCATCAAAAACAGGGATCATAAGACGATCAGCATTAATCCATACCTCGTCCTAAGTGCCCGTACCGTGACAAGCTTGTTGACACGCTCGACCAGTCCAGCAACCGATGCTATGACTTCCTCGTTTTCCACGTATGTTCCGTGTCCACTAAAATGACAAGTTCAATCACACTTGGCGCCGTGGCGTGCTAAAAACACACACCGCATGTAAGCATGAGAAGACGTGATGGTTTCGCCTGGACAAGTTAGCTTCGACGACCCTGTCTCGAAGCCGTCGTCGTCCGCATCAACGTCCATGTATACGTCGTCCTCTACGCCCGGGTGGTGTTTCGCGACCTCGTCATTCTGCCGGGGATCAGACCGAGGAGGCGGAAACGACGTGAATGTTATCATCTGATATGTCCTGGATAGCACTGAGTAAGGCATAGCGAGCATAAGCCCCGGTCAGCTTACCTTGGTTTGACCAGATGGCGGGAGAAGTTACAACTTGGAAGGCTGTTGGAAGAGAAGACGCTTGGAAGGCGCCGGCAGATCAAACGGACAGATCTAGATCTGCCCGTAAATGAAATTGGAAATTGCTTAATTTGGGTACAGTAACCACAAGTCGCCCGGAACAACCAACAAGTCTACAACGTCAAAGCATAGTGTCGGTGACACAGGTGACGCCCTCTGTGCCTGCACCGGCACCTCCCCGATCTCCCGCTGGAAGGGCTAATTATCTCAACTGCGTAATAACTACAGCCTGGGAGCATGCGTGGCAACTGACAAGCTACTGATGCAATACAGCGGGTGGAGATGAACTCCGTGCGCAGTGACCGTACCAAATTTTCTGTTCCCACTGTCGCCATGAGTTTATGGAGACCGGGTGGGGTACTAAAAATGTGGACACATCGGGACCCAGGACAGGTAACGAAAGGGATATACTCTTACGAAGGTTATATGCCCCCTGCCATAACGTCGGCGGCTGTAGGCCGCGGCCCTCACTTGATGATGCATGCATCGTACGGTGATGTCCAGATCTAGATGAGTATTCTATCAAACCCGAAACATGTCGAGGCCGTATTCATTCCATGATCAACGAAACAAGCAATCGGGAAAACCAACCCCATTTTTTCCTTCCGTGCCGCGAAGCCGATACCCTCGATGGGATTCCCGTTGCACGGGAGCACCATCGGGACATGGAGCTCTCGACTTCAAGGTACATACAAAACTTGGAGATTGATCGCAGCATGCAAAACCATCAAAGGGACCTTACAGTGCCTTGCTTAGCCAATCACCCACAGCGCCGCAATATCTCGCGGTATGATTAATTTGCGCCTCAAGTCGTTCCAGACTACACCATGCGTGCCGGAAACTGCAACACTGTGAATTGTCCTTATCAAAAGTAAATGAGACAAATGTATGTAGACAAGTACTCAAGAACCCGATAGCATGTGATTATATCGGCATAAAGCACTAAATAGACGTAGATGAGCGAGCAGATGAGAAAATGCGGGCCAGATTTAGATAGTAAGAACAGAGGATCGTAATGTAATCTATATGATGATGATAGCAAGATGCGGACGGGGATTAGTGTAAGCAACTCCCGGGCAGATAAGGTCATGCCATACACGATGCCTCATTTGTAGGCAAGGAAGTAAGCGGAGAGGGCAGGGAGGTCGTTGGAGCCCGCGTCGGAGTAGCCCTGTCTACGCGAGCCGTTAAACTTTAGGACGACGACGCTGCCGCACCATGCTTTAGCCGCGGCACCTGACGTTATGCGATAGATTGCCCTGTTGATTGGCGAACCCGCAGATAGAGAAGTGGGGCAATAGAAGAGGTGGAGAGGGAAGCGCAACGGCTCCCCATTTAGACCTTGAGTAAGGACAACGCTGTTCGCTTGGCCCTGGGGGAAGTACTGGTGCACGAGCGGTGTGGGACAGTTGCCCTGGGCAGGGGACTGCGTAGGCTGACAATTAACAGTAATTATACGGGGGCGGTCTGGGTGGGAAGACGGTGAGATCAACGGTACGTAATCGAAGAGGTGTCGGCTCACCGTCTTCAGGCGAGAACAGGATAGCTGAGACGGTTACAACCTGCGGCTGAGCAGGCGGAGGTGTGGCAATCATGTTGGTCTGCTGGGCGGGCGCCACAGCAACGCACTCTCGACGATGACGAGGCCAGTCCTTAGAAACACCGTCAATAGACTCCAATACCAATACAATGTATGTGGACTTACACTTTGCAAGTGGTCCGACGTGCAGTACCAAGCATTCTGGCATCGGCTGCACCACATTGACGTTGGCTTGTAGCAAACGGTGCACGGGTGATTAATTAGCGAGACGTTGGCAGACATTTTGCAACGATGAGCTGAGAGCGATAGAGTGTAAACGGCTGCAGAAGGAGGAGGAACTTGATGAAACTGACCTCAGGGATTGAGCCGCACGACCTTTATATCCGAGAGACGGTTTCCCGTGTTGTCAGGATTGGAACCCTAAGGGTATATAATTGCAGTGCAGTTAATTGGGTTACCTGACAGGAGACAGCGTCACTCTCGTGGAAGATGCCATGCAGAGATCAAACCGACATGCACAAACGGAACAGGAACGGCCGCAGAGATGGTCGCGATTTGCCAGTCGGACCGGTGATGGGGCGGCATCCCAGTGGACCCTAGTCTACCCTAGTGGACCTGTCATCGATCGCATCCCGGATTTTGCGCACTGATCAAGATATTTGAAGGTCACAAATTGCCGAAGATGCAATAAATGGGGGTCGAGCGCATCGACGACTGGGATAATCAAGGACCGTCAACAGTAGGGTCGCGGCGCCGGTACTTCTCATGTGGATGTCTGATTGAATGGACCAAAACTGGGACCACGTAGGCAGTGTCCCGGATATGAGTGATAGTTAAGCATGGAGGAGAGTGCCTGTACGCTGGCCGGTCAACTGCGACTGACGGAGGCCTTTCCCCGGGCCGACGGCTGACGCTGACGGAAACGGATCCCAAATAGGGAAGAGTGACGCCGACGCCGACGGCCAATGTTGCTGGTTGACCTCACTCTACCAACGTCTCTAACGCCATCTCTCAACTTCCCAGACAACCATCATGTCCGACGATGAGATGAACATTGATGAGGGTATGCCATCACGCGCTCTCAACTCCATGCATTACTGATGCTTGGTGTTGCTTTCCAGTTACAAATGGGGGTGGGCCGATTAGGAAGCGAGGACGCGGCTTTCAAAACGCAGCTGGTGCAGTTCCTCCCCTATGTTCTCGGCATTTATCTTTTAACTGACAGTTATTGCTTTGCATCTATCGACATTTAGTGGGAAATGAGGGCGGTGTCAGCTCAGAGCAGACATTCGACAGAGTCGAAACGGTCCAGGCGTCGGATACCAAGGCCGCACGATGTGAGTTCTCCGTTGCTGAGCCGAGCTCCCTGTTTTGATCCCTTTTTTCGCACTCAACCACAGCTGTTGAGGGATGGATAGTTCTCGTCACTAATGTTCACGAGGAGGCAACTGAGGAGGACGTGACGGAGAAATTTGCTGAGTACGGCGAGATCAAAAACCTGCATCTTAACCTTGATCGGAGGACAGGTTACGTGAAGGTTCGTCCCTGCTCATCTGCCATTCACCCGTCGTCGTGTACGTCTCAGAATAAGGCAGCTCACGCCTCACGTAGGGATATGCGTTGGTGGAGTATGAGACCATGGCTGAAGCACAAGCCGCAATCGACGGCGCGAACGGCACAACCCTATTGGATCAAACGCTTCAGTGCGATTATGCATTCGTACGACCACCGCCTTCTGGGCCAAAGAAGGGTCGTGGAGGAGGAGGTCGGGGACGTAGTGCTAGTCCCTCTCGTCGACGGGACTGAAACCCTAGGGGCTACTGTACTAATGAATTGTCCGTAGTTGTGCATGTATTTTCTTGGAGACTGGTGTATTCGCCAGTTCTGGTGCTGCTTTACCTGATGCATTATTCCTTGCATTATCATGAACTTGAAGAGAGAATTCCCTTCCCCCCACTGCCCTGCTAGCGGCGTCGACACGATTGTGGCGCGGCATTTGTAGCTGGGGCCTCAGCGTGTTTTCTTTCTCACGCTACTTCCTGTGCGTCCCCTTCACCGTTGCAGCGCACGGCGCGTCCACACACTTTTGCCACTCATATATCTTACCCCTCTTACTTATATCGCCATGGTACGTGCCCACTCTGGTTCAGAGTCCGAGATGGAGACCGAGGGCAAGCAGGCCAAGGCTTCCAAAAGGCAGTCGTCGACCGAGGCGGACGCGCCTCCGGAGACTGACAACGCGGAGGGGAGCAACGAGGAAACCTCCGAGCCTGAGTATGAGATCGAAGCCATTCTGGATTCGAAACGAGGTGTCTTTGGCAAGGTTCGTCCGCGTCGCGTTGTTGAATGGAGCGTGACGAACTCAGTGCTCTTTTTCCCGTCGCGTCATCGATGTTGTGCAGGGTTCGGCCGGCTATCTCGTCAAGTGGAAGGGTTTCGGAGACGAGGAGAACAGCTGGGTTAGCGAGGAGGACGCATCGTACGTTTCTCCTTGCAGTGTCTTGTCTTCCGTCGACGTGCCACTCAACGTATGACTCCTTTTCGCGCAGAAACGCGAAAGATTTGATCGACGAGTTCTGGGCCAGACACGCCAAGCAGAAGAAGACTGCGCGCGTTTCTGAAGCGAAACCGGCGAAAGGCAGGCCCCCAAGTGCGAAGGCCGAGTCGCCTGCGGTGGAGGCCGCTCCCGCTGTCAAAAAGCGTGGTAGGGGCCGACCTAGCAAGACCAAGCCCGAGACGGATGAAGAGGAAGAAGCTGTGCCTGCGAAAAAGAAAAGCAGGCCGAGCAATGGGACCGCAGCCAAGGGCCGAACCGCAGAGGCATCTCCTGAGGAAGATGAATCGGAGACAGCTGTTCCAGAGGTGACTGTTCACCCCAGTAAGAGCAAGAAGTACAAGGACGTCGCCAACTGGGAGCGTTTCGTCGAAAAGATCGATACCGTTGAGAGATCTGGCGAAGACGAACTCCTTGTGTATTTCAGGATGTAAGTTTCCAACGAACTCTTTGATGTACAGTGTAGAGCATTTAATCTGACTTGGGCTTCAGGAAGGACATTGCGGATCCCTGCGTCGAGGTTTCTGACGTGGCCGCTAAGCACTTCCCTCAAACGGTACGTGTCTCATCCTTCAAGCACATACTTTTCTACTGACGCAGTTCCGAGCAGCTCATCCGATTCTACGAATCGAACCTTCGCTGGAAGTCCACTGACGGGGGCGCAGAGGCCATGGACGAAGAGTGATTTTGCGATGTTAAGTTTCCGTAGCTTCTTGTACCTATTGTTCTATTTGCCAATGCCTTCCGGAGCGAACTTGCTTTCTCGTGTCGCAGTGGCCAGCTCGGCAGTTTTTTGGTCACATTTTGTTCTTCACCTTTTGACACAAACTTCAGGCTTATTCCGATATATATGTAGTTAACCTTCAATGAACTGTCCTGTGCTTATTTACGCAGTTGGGTTTCTTGAAACGACAAACGTCCCACTGAGTTGCACCACTGATCTGATCGTATTCGTCGCTCTGCACTTCATCAGACGGGCGCATCGGCGGCCGGCTACAGGTGTCGAATGCCCTTGTGTGTTGACTATGACCGCAGTCCGAGCGCATGATGTCTTTTCGAGCAGGCAGTGTCCTTGTCGACAAATGAACTTAGGGGCGCAGCCATCAACGTCGGCGACGATGACGAATGCAGCTTTTCACCGAGTGGGGGCAGAACGCCACCGCCAGCACGAAACACTCGCCGTGGACAGACCGATAACGTCGGACAGCCTCACGGCACGAAAGCTTTCTCCAAGGGTCTTCATGCATTGTTAATGGTCGCGTTGCTAAACATATCCACCAAGCAATCTGCCTGCTCAGCCTGGCACTCTCGAGCTACATAGAACCCGGCGCGCTACCTATTTATATCAGTCGCGCGACGACCGAGAGGAGCGGAAAAGGAAGGTCAGTATGTTTGGACAGGCAGCAGATCGCCCTCGAAGGTCAACGGCGTGGATTGAAATGGGGTGCCCGCGTCCCGAATGCCAGCGAAGAATGATTATCGAAGCCCGACGCCGGACGTCGACTGACAGGAACAACTGGTGCCAGGCTGGATGCTTCGGTAGCGCTCGCGCGACGGCTTCGGCGGTTTCGAATGGCGCCACGTACGTGCACATCATGCCTGGCGCTGGTCGTTGGCGGTGCCATGGTGCCCATGGGCGCGCGCGCAGCGAGATGATGGGTTCACGTCGCGGTTGTCGCTGGCCGCGCTAACTCAGCGAGCGGGATGGGAGGACCCGTTGTGCACCTGAAGGCAGTCACAGCTATTTCCATCCGTTGGTGGGGTGGGCGTTCGTATCGCTGCATGGCAGATGGACCACTAGACGCCATGTATAAGGCACATATATGTACTTCAGCCTAGTGATCAATTGCTCCTTCGAAACGAGATCCAAGAGCAAGGCACTCAGAGGTCCTGGGTGAGTCCCGACAGCGTGAACACAACAGACGTTCAAAACATATAACAAACCAGTATATTCCGTGGCGCTACTCAGGCACTATACGGTGTACGTAGCACGGTCATGTTCAGCAATCCTTCAGCATACGCCATATGTAACGACAACGATCAATGAGAAATAACGTTCTGTGAGAAGTTTTGGAACCCAAGAAGTCAAAAAATTGCCTCGTACTTCGAGCGATCAAGGGAACTCACAATGATAGCAATCCAACCAGATCCACCACTATAGCATTTATGACCCTCACAACTCCTCATGAACATGCACAGGCTCAGCCTCGTGAGTCTGAGCGCCCTCCTCGGAGCCTTCCGATGGTTGTTCCGAGTTGGCATCATGGATCCCCATCTTCTCAGCGGCACGACGGAGCGCGTCCTCCACCTCCTTCTTACCACGTCCAATGAATGGCGCTGATTTGGCGGCGGCATCCCCGTTCACCGACTCTTCGGGTATGGGGAGAATGGACACCTCAGGGTCAGAGGCGCTTTCCGAGGCCGTATCCTCGTCACCAGGGCCAGCACCCAAGGCACGATCACCCTTGCGCTTGATTTCATCCAGACGGGTCTCGAAGTCCAGGATGATATCCTCGATTTCCGACTGCAAGTCTTGGACCGCCGCAGGAACAGGATTGATGGGCGGAGAGGGATGCGAGCCATTCTGCACGGAGATAGCATATGCAGTAAAGTTGTCGCTCGCTACATAGGCGTCAATTACACTTGCGCTATTTGAGCAGAGTAAAAAGGCTTACTGCGAAGGAGGTCATGATAGCGCTGCCAATCTTGGTACGTGACGTCGTCCAGCCAGACATAGTCCAGACCTATGTCGGCCTGGGCGTTCTCCGCTAGGTCCTTGACCTCCTCAGTAATCGTGTTAACCTGATTGAGAGAGCTGTCAGGGCCATATCACGCGAAGTGTGCACAAGTCTTACCTCATTCTGTTCCTTGGCAATGTATTCGTTGGTCCATTTGTCCATGAGGGCTTCAGTGTTCTTCAAGAGGTCGAAGAACTTGTTCTCGATCTTCTCGATAACCCGGGTCCACAGAGTGAGCCGCTCGCCTCCTTTACCCGTATTCTTCTTCAAGTTCTTGATGTAGGCCTCCGCGCCCTTCACGAACTTATCAGCTTCGGCGGTGAGCTGGTCAACCGTCTTCCTGATCAGCGGGGATGACTTCAATTCCGCCACGGCCTCTTTGCGCAGCGCAACCAGGCGCTTTCGCAGTGTCTTCTTGCTCTCTTTGATCAAGGCCTCGAGCTTCTCCTCCCAGTCCGCATGACGCGATGTGAGCTCGCGGCGCTTCTCAGCAGTTTCGACCGCCTTGAGCCGGCGCGCTTCCTCAATTTCTTCCTCTGACATAGCTGGAGGGGGAGAAACGGCCTCGGGCGTCTCTTCTTCAGGCTCCTTGACTTCTTCATCGTTCAGGCCAAGATCGGCGGCGAAAACATCGAGGTCGATGTCTTCCTCTACGACGGCGGAGGGGGAGACTACCACCGAAGTCTCAAAAGCCTCGATTGTAGGGGTTGCCGCAATTGTTGACGATTCTGGAGCCGCGACAGTGGAGGGGGGATGCCACATGGACGGAGCTCGTTAGCGCTGATGAAGCGGGACTGACGGTCTCGGCAGAAGCTGAAGCGACGGGAGAAATGCTTGCGGTCTCCACAGCCTCAACGGGTGAAGCAATAGGTTCGGTGGGCTCGGGTTCAGGAGATGGCTCCGCGGGCTCTTCATCTGTGATACAAGTCAAAGGGGCAGAAGGGGCGGCCTCCGGAGACGGTGACGGCTCCTCGGCAGAGACTGTGGGAGTGGACTTCGCAGGAGGTGCTATCTTGCTTAGCTCGAGAACTCGCTCCCAAATCTTCGCGACATGCGGGTCCACAAACTGTCGGCGCTGGGCTTGCAGGAAGATGAGAAGGTGCTTCAGAGTGAGTCTGATACGGTAAATGATCGGCCCAGTATACGGCTTGGCTTTGTTCCAGCTTGATACGTCTTGTTGATGGCCAGGAGGACATACGGCTCAGCTGTCTGCTCCGCGCGGATTGTCAAGGCAACAGCACGACGCAGATACGGCCCGAGGTATTTCTCGTACTCCCGATCCACAACGGCAAGATAAGGCGCAAGGTTGGTATACATGCGATCCAACTGGGGAACGACGTATGCTTTGTACTGGGGGATAACGCGCTTTCGCCACTGAGGAACAACTCGTGTCTGCCATTCCTCTTGTGTGCGGATGACAATGGGCGTCGCAATTTCCACGGCGCGATCAGTGTAAGGCTTTATACGTTGTATATGAGGGGCAATTGAGGGGTGGGCGAGGGCGGTATTGATAGTAGGCAGAATATAAGGTTCCAAGATTAGGCGGCGATATTCGGACAGACCACGACACACAGGGGATTGTAACTTGACGTCCGAAGGACAGACGGCCAAAGAATAGATGGTGAAGAAGAGCAGGAGATAGCGGAGGAGCACGTCGGCGAGACTTGCGCCTTTGCGTTTCCGTTTCTGTATCCCATTAGTCAATGGGTTCGAACTTCCGGCAAGAAAACATACCTTTCCATCTTTCTTTGATTTAAATTTCGACTTGTCCTTTTGGCCCTTCTTTGGCCGGTCACCCTGCAAAGACAGCAAATTAGTAAATATTGTCCTCCCCATTTGTACGCTGCTAACACAATGGATGCCGTTGAAATCACCAAGGCATGACTTTCATGCAATAACAAAAGGAAGACGCTGTCTATATGGCCACGTACCGCGTCACGCGAGCCATCATCCCCCGTTGATTCATGAGGTGCTGTCTTATTTGACTGTCCGTCCGCTAACGGACTCGGGACATAGTCAGAGGATGATGCTTTTCCCTTTGGAGGAGCGGTTCGGGGAATTGCCTGAGAAGAGTTGGTGCGCGAAGTGGGTGCTGCAGGCGCTCTGCGAGTGACGACCATCCTGAGCAGTGGCAGGTAATGAATTATACACAAACCACGTTGAAAGAAAAAGAGAGACCAGCAGCAAGAGTAGCTGAGAGTGGATGGTAAGAAGAGGAGGATATAGAGGCTCAAGTCAGAGCTGAAGCATAAAGACCGTAGCCGCAACACCGCTGGCCGGGAGCAACAACATATGACGACGCGACCGCTTACATAACACACCCGTGACCAGGACGCGTTCCCCGCTTCTCCCACGACCCTCGACGCGCTTTGCTTTTTACCACCACCATCGCCCACCGTCGTCCACCATCGCTTCCCTTATGTCCACCGCCCACACATCCGGTAGGCCAGCTACGACATACCTGCATAGAAAGAAACGTATGGCTCAGCAAAGCGCGGTCTCCATGTCTTCTCCCCTGCGCGACACGGACAGAGAAGACATCCCTCGCTCAGAAATGTCTCGTCGTATGAAGAAGCGTGCCCGACAGACTACGAATGACGCTCGTTCCTCTTTGTATCAAGAACAAGATCTCGCAGAGCCTGCCAGGAATACAAAACGATTGAAAAGGACCCCGGCCCTTGGCACCGTGGAAGCGGACATCACATTCCCTGCGTCTACTCATCCTGCGGATCATCAGATTCCTATCCATAGCTCTGTCTCCTATCAGACACCCAAGAACATCTCCCCTGTCTCCAAGACTCTGGAAAATGGTCTCACTTCAGCCCGCTCGGGTATCTCAGAACAGCTCTCCCCTTTACCTAAGACTCGCCGCATGCTCTCTCGCACAAGCTCTCGTAGCCTGAAAGAAAACTCGACCTCAATGAAAGGCCTTGCTTCTCCTTTCCATAGCCGATCTGGATCCAAAGTGAATTCTCCGAAGAAGAAAACAGCCAAGAAACCCGCCTTTTATACCAAAGCCCGCACGCTCTCCGAAGCCAAATGTGTCGACGATAACGTCATGATCGTCGAATCCCAAGTCACCCGCACTCAAAACATGCTCGAATCCCCGCCTGGTCTTCGCAGGACATCATCGTACGATCATATGTCTCTGCTGAACGGCAACCCCTTCGATCAGCTCCCTGATGAAGTCTGGTTCCGTCCACCCAAAGCGCTCTCTCGCAGTCCTTTTGACGGAAACATCCTGCCTGCACAGACACCGCTGCTAGACTGGAGTTTTGAAACGGCCGCGTTCTACGGCGACCATCCTCAGGCAGAATCGACGCCGTTTTTTAGAAGTCCGGACGTGACGATTCCTCAGAACGAAGGAACACCTAGTGCACCTAATTCACCCGAGATGGACATCAACGGAGACGTTTTAATGCAGGAGTCTCTCTCTGACGCTGTCCACCCTGCTGCTCACCGTCGGACTGTCGTCCACTACAGTCGGGATAGTATTTTTTCGAGTACTTTCGCTGACTCGATGACGGCCGCACTATCTCATGGTCTCCCTCGGGTTCAAGATATGGGTCCCCTTGCTGCCATCAATCGCGCCCCTGGTTCTCCTGCTTTCCGTCTGTCCCCTGCGGCAGAGGTCGTCACGACGCCCTGCTCCAGCCCTGCCGCGGAGCTCACAGGCATGCTAGGCAGTATGGACATATGCGGTGTGTATTCTTCAATTTATCGCGCCCCTTTGACTTATTCCAGCGCGCATATATGCCCGATTTTGGTTATTCATCATCGGAACTTGCTTTTTAGGGAGAAGTCCCGCTAGCCATGCGCTTGCGCTGCCGCAACGGTCACGGTCTCTCGGTAACGATGAGCTTTCTGGGGACATTCGCCCTCTTGAGAGCCTGGCACCTAAGAGCCGTCGGCGCGATCGTGCGGGGACCATCCGCGCTTCAGACTTCGGACAGAAGACAAGCGACGGGCCCGCTCGAGTGACCATGGCAGCTGCTCCCAACGTACCAGCCGGTTATATGCGTACTCGTTCTGGGACTATCCGACCAAGTCACCCACCGACGCTCACCCGCATGAATTCCGAGCCAACTGTCTCGCCGGTCTCTGCTCATCCTCGCGACGATAGCCCAGACTCTGATGACCCCCTTGATTTGCTCAAATATCCTATCGACATCGAGGCTCGCCTGCCTGCACCTGCACAGAAGACGCAGATCCCGCCTGCTGTGCGCAGGCGAATTGAGATGATCGATGACGTTGGGATGGATGTCGGGATGGATGAAAGCGACGACGAGTTGCTGCTGCTGGGCGGAAGGAATTGGAACTGGGATGGTAGGTGGAACTAAACGACAAACGACNNACNTCNATGATNCAACANNNCGCTTCANCGTACCNNCNTNATNNNNTNNNGCTCTNNTCTNNNCTTNNTCGTCTNNTNCNNTGCTCTATCCNTNNTCATCNNANNNCNTNCTCTCGTNATNNNCNNNNTNCNTTANTTNNT